>CM076584.1:437833093-438141726 GCA_034641835.2 Pinus albicaulis
ATATTCAATGGAATAACCCCAGAGAATATTGTTGTTGAATGCCACCAGGCTCATTAGGTTATTCAGGTCGATCAGCAGAGTGTCGTCATATGCTTTTTCTGCGTTCAACGATTTGGTTGGTTTCGCTTTGTAGAAGCCACATATGTGAATAATTGGTTAGATATAACCATTAAGTTTATGGAACCAGTCGCAAACTAATCCATAGAATTGAGGAATCTACTGCAATCAAAATATCAATTCCTGGACAATCCCTAGGATCAAAATAGTCGATAGTAAGCGAATTGATTTCTCCTACAACTTGAACTTTAGAAGCGATCCAACTAGACAATATGAGCGCTGATTTACCTTGGTTCAATATTCAATTGTACAAATTGAAGTAGGCATTATATTAGAGATGCTCGAGTCGATTAAACAATTGTCATGATTTTATTGTACATTTCATAAGTCAAAAGGAGAGTCGAGAATTTGATCTTTCTCAATAAAACGCATTATCGATAGCATCTACTTTGTCTAGTAGCTTACGAGTTCAACACCTAACGCTTTTGCAACTAAACGCCACTTAGTGAAGCGATTAGTTTTAGCATTAATTCTTTTAATAGCAACTACCGCAGGTGTTTTAGTTTCTTTGAGTTCATGTGAAAATGTTAGCTTTAATCTTTTTCATGTCTTCATGATGTTATACTCCATAGGATCTGACACCACTAAAGTCTTTGTTGTCGATGTAGGAGGATTGAAGAAGATTGATTTTGAGTAGGTAACGGAGAAGTTTTCTTTGTGGGATTTGTCTTTGGTACTTGGAGTTGTAATTTTCTTTTTTGGTATTTGTACGGAGCTCCATTGTATTAGTTACTCCTAGTACTTACGAGCATAACTTCTTGTTCTACTATCACTATCGAATTAGAATAAAATCCCATTCCCGTACGATTCGACTATTTCTTCATTCTCATCTTCCTCTTCGATAATGGAGAGGTATCTTCTTCTTCTTCCTCTTTTGATTCTGCATTAGAGATTGAATTGGGAGGTTTAGATTCAACTTGGTTTCTTGAAATTTAGGAATGGTTTTTTGGTGATTTCAACTACTTGTTTTGTTCAACCATTTCATTTTGACATGGTTTTAAAGACTATCTTGTAATCTTCCATGTCGTATGGGTCTTTAGCCTTTTTCTTTGAATCGTCTTTGAAAGGTGACTTTCTTGGTTTCCTTTCCTCAATAGCATTTTCTTTTCTAAGAAATAATTTGTTTCTCTCTTTATGATAACCTCTTTCATATTTTTCGACTAACGTAGGTTTTGCGGCTCTATCTACAAAAATTTCTGTGTTTTGAGAGTAAAGCAGGTTATGTACCATTCATCGCTTTGTTCACTAGGCAGCAGATACGTGTGGATTTTTGTTCAAGAGTTTGTTGAATCTAGCGTTGAAATATTTAATGGGCTCTGGGTTACGCTTTAATTTGAAGATCGTTGATTAAAGTAGCTATTGATCATCATCTCCAAATTTGGTTAAAAAATGATACGCAAAAATGGCCCAACTTGTTATGGATCCTAAAGGTAATGAAAAGTACCAGGGATCCTGCTTGCCCCTTGAAGATTATAAGGGAATAATCGCTACAACATCTTCTTCTACGACTCCCATTCAAATTTACGGCCCGGCCCTTAAAGTTATTGATGTGTTCTTTAGCTTGAATGTTAAAGTACGGGTACCGAACTTTGGAAGCCACTTTCCATGATTGTCGGGTAAATCATGTAAAGGTGCGAGCATGTTGGCCGGCTCTGAGTAGCCCATGGTATAGCCATTATTGTAACAACTATTGGAGGAGTAGTAGAGGCTGGTGGTGTACGAATAAGGAGTTGTTGGAATAGATGATGTTGAGATTGATGATGTTTGAGATGATGATTGGTAGGATGATGTGGAAAGCAATGTACTTTGTTGAGTTGGGGTTTGAACGAGGTAATTGAATATGAGATAGAAAGACATATATCATGCAGTTCCGATTGAGTTTTCTTGTCTGTGACTCTACTAACAGGTAAGGGAATTCTTTCGAGAAGAAATACCAGTTTTTTCACTATGAAGCCTAGTAAGAGGTTTTTGAAGAACAAATTTTGAAGTTACTGCCTTCGGATATTTCGGACTCATCTGAAGATAATGAGAATCCTTTTAATTTATGTATTAAATCTTGTACTTCGGGAGACTCGGGATTTTTATTCCATCTGATTGTTTGAGATTTTGGTAGTAGGTGTACGAATATTCTTTTGATTCCTTCACTAGGATTTTGGTTCGGAAGAAATTGAGGAAGTTAATGAGGTGTTTGCTCTCGGAATGGCTTGTGGGTAAAGATTTACTTGCCATTTTCATAGCTCCTTTTCCTCCTTCTAGCGCCAAAAATGTTGAAGCCTAGAAAGTCTGCGCGAACATTGAGAAAACCACCGTCGAGACCTTAGAACGACTCCTTATCCGTTTGGTATGGTGGCTCTAAATTTGGATTGAAAGGACCGATTTCATATAACTAATGGGTTGGTGATGAGTTGATTGGATAGTGAAAATGAGACTAAATTGGTAGAAATAAAACTATCTAATTTAAAGCTAGCTCTTGATAAAGAAAATCTAATACTAACAAGACAATCATATATGACCTAAACTTAAATTATTCAATTTAACAATAACCATAAAAATGTGTTAAGAATTTAATTAAATTGTGTGCGATAACAAATAAAGATAACTTTCATTTTAAGAAATTAAACGAGGTTATATTAACATATTGCATTCATCATTGTATATCATCTATATATACTTATGAAAAAAATAACATTTCAATTATACTCGGAAATGATATATAAAGAAACGTTGTGAAAACCAAATATATATAAATGATAGAAAATTTTAAAGCGAATATCATAAGACAAAAAGAAATCAATAGGGAACGGATAGAAATACCTTATTCATCTTAGAAAGCTTTCAAACGAAATCGATACTCTAATCCGATAATTTTGATACAAAATCAAATCCAAGGTACGAAATACCCAACACTTCAAAGATAATTCCGCATAAAATCACCAGGATGTGATCCTTTAAAAAATATATAAGGCGGTGGAGTACATAAATGTAATCTCCAAGTCAAAAATATTAAAATCCGGGACCCCTCTCTAAATGCATGAGAAGGGTTTAAATACTATGGTAAATCTAAAAATAGTTTATTACAAAAAATTAGGTTCGGTTTAAATGACCGTCCTTTTCTAAGAGCAAAAATACGTTAAAACTAAAACTAAATCTAAAAATAAAGACTATTAACTAACTACTTATGAATTTGATCTTTAAACTTGCGGGCATATAGCATTGTTTTGAGAAGATAGTGATTGTTGAAGCTTGATTTCAAGCATCTGAAAAGACGAAATCGGCAAGTGTAGGCGCAATCTTCTCGGCGAGAATTGATGATACAATTAAGCGCCTTTGTCTTCATTATTGTGGTTTCACTAAGTGTCCATTAAGAATCGATTTAATCTTGTCGACATAGATTGATTTTTCTCTTTCTTCTTGCCTTTTTGTCTCCATTAAGTATAGTTGATATTATTACTGTGGAAATGTCCTAGAACGGGTTTAATCAAATTAGCTTTGTGCAAATTATCATTACACAATCGGTAAGATTGTTTGCTGATACATGCTTGTATATCTCTGCTTTCTACGCACTTTTGATTTGTGCATCCCGATTTATTGAAAAGTATTTCTTTATGGTTTTCATTAATAATTGGTGCACCAACTTTTCTTCCTTCTTCTGTTTTTTTGCCATACCAAATAATCGGTAATCTTTTCATTAATTAAATCATAATCATTTCGTAAATCGACATGATTTGTGATCTTATCACTCTCTTGGCAAAAGAATTCCATTGAAAGATTTTTTGGCATAATACTTCTTCTTGTTGCAGTGGTTGATTGTTTAAAAATAGTTTTAAAATAAGTCTGGAAACTTGGGATCATCTTTGTCTTTGAGCTTGGATAATCTATATTTGTTTCTCTTTATCGGCCAGGACTTTTTTTGATGTCCAATTTGCATTTCTTGAAGTTGTTCTTTGTAACACACAAGTTTCATCATGCTTACATTTGTTGCTTTTAACTTACTATTGCAATTCTTTGTTGCGGAACTTTTATCTCGTTCTTTTTCCATTTAATAAGAGTTGTATTTTAAAATGCTTTGTCAATAGTTGTGGCTTTAAAGCCTTTGTAATTTGAGATAACTTGTAAGATTGTCGATGAGCTTTGTCGTGGGATCCTTCCCACGGGACATCTAGTTGTTCTACTTCAGTAACGATTGCATCTTCTAACTTTCTCTTCTTCCTTTGTTTCTTCTCTTGCTTTGTATTTTGGGGTACATGAATACATCTAGAGGAGGAATATCCTCTATGATGATACAATTTGGAGGGTGTGATAGGTATGTGCTAGAGTTTATGTTTGTGCTACTTATTCTTGTGCTCAAAACTTTGGTTGTACGTAGAATGCCTTGTCTCATCCTTCACATTAATCAATTGATTAAAGCTTTCCCATTCTTTGTCTAATTCAATGGTATTGTTGTTCTTTGTACATTTAGGTAGGGGGAGGAGTTGCTCTGCTTTGAGAAGTCAAAATTTATTTGTTGAGAAGCTCTTTCGATTTAGCAGAATCTTTCAGCGATTCTTCAATTTTGTCTTCTCTTCATTAGACTTCTTGTTAGGCAATTCGAAGTCTCTTTTTCGATTTTGACTTAAATTTATCTATATACTCGACATCGTTAAGATAACGCTAGGGTTTTGTTCCCTTGCGGGTTCCAAGCATAGATTTTCCAAAGGAATAGTAGTTAGTCTTCTCTGTAAGAAAGTTTAAATTTCACCAAATTCCTGCGGAATAAGCGCATTTGAGCTGAATTCAAAAACTTCTTTAAATGAACCTTTTGTTTGGAACATATCATAAAAAGATCTTTGTTCACCGGAAAAATTCCCCTTCCTACGATTACATTGGTAAATTTTTTAACATTATTTGGCTCAAAATAACCTTCTCGAAAACTTGAACGATTTGTAGAAAAGCATGTAATGTTGCTTACCTCTTTGAATGCGTGACCAACATCAAACGTTGAAAATGTTCCACGAGTTGTAGGGAAGTGTGGCCAAATGCCTTTCTTCTTCTCTTTTAATTCATTTGTCCAAGCCTCCTTGACCACGGGGTTTTATAAGCAATCTCACGAGGCTACACAAGTCTATAAAGACATATAGGGGTAAAACATGGGGGAAGACGAACTTCCGAAAACCCTAACATAAGTGAACAACTCTTCTTCGAAACCATCTCGCAGCAGAGAATGTCGACCTACGTGCAGGGTATAACCTTGCAGGAGCATCCCTTATTATGCAATAATGCCAGCTATTAGCATTATACCATGGAAAATTTTGTAAAAATGGGGGATAAACTTAGATTCCACGAGTTCCTTGTGATACACACGAATAGGCAAAAGGATCTTGGATTGTCGATTGCCAACCCATCAAAGGGAATTTAGAAACAAAACGAGATGGCGTCCATGACATGGCGGGATAAATAAAAAAAGGCGGATCGTCATTTAGAAACGATACGGTTAGGCAGAGGTAATGAAAAATAGCGGTGGTCGAATTATCGGATAAGATTTTGGCCCTGGTACAATTAGCAAGATGTGACATTCAACAAAGGGAGCCATTCGGTGATCATGTTGTATCGAGGCTTTCCAAAAAGCACGCAACGTAGCGACGACAAAACAATATTGGGTAAGTGAACTAGTCTTGTGCATACCGTGTTTGTTTTTCTTCAACGGTTCATCTCTTTTGGTCCATTCATGCATTCGAACAAATTTGCATGTTCTTTGGCAAATTACTCATAAGCCCCATTTATTATAAATACTTTGAGGTTACGGCAAATGATACCTTGACCTCAAATCTTGCGTGATGAACGGCCCAATTAGCTCTTGAGTTGGAGTTCTAAATTGTGCATACCGGAAATATCGGTGTTGTGCGGCACCCATTTCACCATGTGTATACGGAAGAATTATTCGCTTTCTTGGCTTTATCCCTGTCTTAAGAAATGAACAAGCCAGTTCTTTAAGGGTTGCCTCTCGGATATGAATTACTCGAGCTGTTTGTGACGCAACTTGCATCACCAAGGATTTTCTTCCTCGAGCAAATTATACATTCCTTCCCAGGTAGTTGTCTCGGCATCCTTATTGCAATAGGTGTACGTATACGATTGAAGTCATTTCTCTGTTTCGGGATTTGAAGTCTTCTCTTTCTTACCCATGATGTTGTGAACGCTTTGTATAGTCATTTGCTCCTTCGCGCACAAGTTTTACGAGTTAAGTGAGAGTAATGGCATGAAAGGTGATGAGATAGTTTTAAATGCAAGCGGATGAAATATATTATTTTAACGTTAAACGACCTTTGATAAAACAAATCCAATTTACCATTAATTGACAATCCATTCATTTAATCCAATCATTGTTCGCGCAAAACGGATATTGATTTATGGAAGGATTTTCTTTGAACAACGCGCTTTTATGAATATGCGACATTGCGGTCTGCGATTTGCTGTGCAATATCGCAATATCGCAATTTTCTCAAAACGTAACCATCGCAAATATCGCATATCGCAAATAAAAAAGTATTCATTTAACACATTTCTACGATCCGATTTGACGACCCGGTATAGGCTTTTTTGAGATCGCGTTATCGCAATATCGCAAAATGTAATTTCAGTTTTACAAAAGATATCTACCATTTTGCGATGGATGCGCTGTTTCGTTTAAAGAAAACTTTATTGTAATCTATCATAAACTTAAGTGTTTCTAAAGGTTTTTCTAAGGAATTTCCCTAAGTTTGTGATATAAGGTTTGTTGAAAAGAAAAACAAATCCTAATTGATTTTTGGATTTTTTTAACTAAGGAGGTCCCCATTTATTTAGTATTATTACTAATATTAAATAAAAAAGGGGGTTATTCTTCATTACAACATACCCTCATATAGAAGTAAACTTCAAAACACAATGTAAAACACCTTCACGAACGTCTCGAGGTTGGCGGCCATCATTCCTAAAAATGAGGATGTTGCTCCTCCACTTACTACGAGATCAGTTCGAGGAGAGAATTCAGCCGAAAAAGAAGATTAAGAAACTAAGCGATTACTTGCAAAAGATTACAGGAAAATGGTGAAACATTTAATAAACAATTGAAGGAGGTAAATAAGTCCTAAAAGCCTGAAAAGAATTGAACACGTTTGAAAATCAAAACGGAATTAACCACAATTTGTTGAATGCGCTGAGGCTAGAATGACGGGCGGACCCTAGCGGATCTTTAACGAGGCTGGAATGCGGACGGACCCTAGCGGTCTTTGCGCCGAGGGTACAAGGATATGGTGACCAGCGAAAGCACCATTGAAATCGAAAGGGTACAAATAGACATGGTGGACACTCTTGAAATGCTCATCCCGAACTAGGGAATAATTCACGAAACGAAAAGGAAACGAACGGAGAAACCCCTACCCTGTGCCCCTCTAGTTAGAAAAGAATCATGACAAAAATGGTATAACGAATTAATTTGAACACAACATGAGTTGACACGGTGCAAAAAGGTTAATGCCAAGCACGATAATATCGAGCACTACTAAAGAAATTCACAAACCTTTCCACCACAAAAGATGAAACATTTTCCCAGCTCGAGGAGAGTAGTAGGCAAAGGTAAAAAGGGCACAAGACCATGTGGATCAAGCCAGAAACAAATCACTACGGTTTTCTCTTGTGTTGATACGATGCACTAACATGGGGGCACCCATTACCAACTGTGCCCTATTCTTAACGAACGATATTTGTTGTTGAAAATCAAGGCCATTAGGGTAGGGAAGCCCACAACTTTCAAAACCATAAAAGAGTTTGTCACTACGCAGCCAGTCGAGATGAACAAATCCGGCGCCTTTTATGTGAACTTTACATGCACAACTTCATTTAGAAGAAGACGAGGGACAACAATCCTAGTCCCTTTTTAGGAGATGTTGGAGTTTAAGACCTTCCTCTCATTTTACTTTGAAACCAAATTGGGTGGGCCAAACCTTATAAAATCTTCCAGACGAACATGGCCTAGACTTGTGGGTCGGAGAGAGCCTACTAAACCCCTCCAGTACATTCATCCAACACAAAATTTCATGCGAAAGAAAAGGGTGTAAGGACAAGGCCGGGATCCATCCATAAAGACATTAGAAAATGGGCGAGAATGTTTGGAGACATTCGAACGACCACAGCGATGTCCAAACAAATATGGATGGCCTCCTGAAACAATGTAAAGAATAGGGGAGCCATTTGGCTACCCGAAACCAAAACGACCGCCTCCCAGTTCCTCTCATGTAGTAACACGGTCTTGACATGGGTCTTGCATGGTTAGGATGCGGATATGAATTCCCTCTTATATGGTACCCCAGGAGCTATGATCATGACTACGAATTTCCAAAGGGCACTATAATGACGCCCTTTTGCTAGAATTGAAAAGCAGAAACACGGTTTTAGGGCATACAAAGAAAGTCTACCACTGCCAGGCTCCTTAACAGTTGCATCTCAACCATCTGTTTGTGAGGACATAACGAAATAGGTAAGCGAGAGAGTATGTTGGACGAGAATTAAGGTATGTTTCACCCTATGATTACTTGATTATGATACATTTTAGGAATTCTTCCTCATCTTAACTATAAAGAAAAAGAAGATTTGTGAAAATCGGGACAATTGGGCTAACGACAAAAGGAACGCTTTATAATACGATTGACTAGATTGTTCTTTGTCGACTAAATAATTGCAATATTCATTATATTGTCGATACAATCGTACATACTATGGTATACACATTTACTCCACCATTCATTTTGTTACACATGAACTCTTCCATCTTGGAGAGATGGTTGAGTGGACAAAGCGACGAAAAGAGATTTCTACCATAGATCTCCTCTCATCCATGTTCATTCATACATATCACATAGTATGGGATCTGAATTGGTACGGTGGAACCAATTGATCTTTTTTTTATTCTGATCTCGAGGTTACGAAAATAAAAATTTAGGTAATTATCTCATGAAGATATGTATAAACCATGTTCAACTCCCGAAGCAGAACAAAAGGCGAAGCAGGATCCAAGCTCAAGAACCCAAAACGTGACCATGAGCGACGAAATTTGTCGTTTGGAAAATACCATCCTTTGCCGCCTGAACGCATTTAAAAGGACCAAGGATGAACTAGATAGGGGAGTTGAATAGGAGCCTATACTGTAATCAATGTATCGGAGACAAAGCGTGGGTTGTATCCTTGTATTATCCTTCAATTTAATAAAGTCTTGATGTTTTGAACAATCATCTTTTGAGATTTTCATTGCGTTAGAACTTCTAGTGGTTTGGGCCCGACCCATGAGAGTTTCCTCTCCAATTTCCATGTTGTGCGTTAGTTACAAAATTGATGTCTAGTTATACGATGCGGTTTGTGAATTCCTTTCCACTCAATAAAATGAAAACGCATGAGGTTGCAATTTCTCTTTCATCGTAATAGTTTAGCATTCATGCTTTACGGTTTATAGTAATGATTTATTGTTGTTAGATGTTTTCATTTTCTCCCAACGCCTTTATAGTCACTTTATGAATCTTTTAGGTAATTATTGTTACGGTGTTATCTATTTCTAATAATTAGATAGTTCCTTAGTACAATAAGGCGTCCAATTGTTCAATTAATTTCGGAAAGATGTCAATTAGTTAGTTCGCAAAGAGAATTCCATTGCCAAAAATTATATAAGTAATTGTTGTTCAATTCATTCGATTGTTGTTCAAATCATTAGGGTTGCTATTCAATTCATTCGATTGTTGTTCAATTCATTATTATGTTGTTCGATCATAGGTTTCTCTCCTTACGGAAGCTAGGCAGGTAGTTGACGTCATTATACCATTCACTTCTCTTTGAGTTGATTGAACTTCAAGAATTAGGTAATCGTTTTCATAAGCAACATGAAGCCTTTATCGTTCAATCTCACTTTCATATCTTGTACTTACACTCTTGAAATAGAAGACTTCACCTTGGGTCGACAAATGAATGAGGAGCTTAGGGGTTGCCTATAATAAGCCACGTTTGTGGGCTTGATAATAAATAATTTTTAAAGATGGATACTTTTATGCTTTGATGTCGCTTTTAGACAGTTTATTTCGGTTCCAAGGCATATGGAAAGTGGTTAATATAGAAGATTTTTTGATACATATACAGTATACATGTTTTGAATTTTAATGAAGTCAATAATTTGATGATTTAGTATGATGTTATGTGTGATTATGTGGGAGAAGAAGGTGATGTCACACATAATGTAGATATTAATGAAAATTGTTTTGAAATAATATGATAGTATGCTTACATGGAAATTGGTCCTCCCTTCCTCTTGAGTCATGTTTCCACTTGTGTATGTCTTTATCTGTCTCCTTCTATTCTTCTTCTATAATTTCAATGAAGTTATTATGAGTAAATATGAATAAAAAAGGTGAAAATGGCAACAATTGTAATTGTTCCAATGGCCACCTTTCAGATATAAGTAAAAGCATTGGATGGAAAAGGGGTTCTAATTATCCATAAGTATGGTATGATTTGAACAAGTTTCAATTTTGGTATAATTTTTACGGGTTATTTAGATGTCTGCGAGTCTTACGAATCTTGTGATACGGGTTTTCTCAAAAGCATGACCTACTAATCTTTAGCACCTTTCGAGAATATGAATAAATGAGTGCTAATACAGGGATTACTTTATATGACTAATTTGAATAATGTCGATAATATCCCTTGAAAACCATATGTTTCATGATAAATGAATTATATTTTCAATCTAACAATATCTAATCCCTATATTTAGGTAAATTTGATTTAGGTTGGAGCATCATTCAAGCTCCCGCCTACCCTCTCCTAACTGCCTCGACCACCGGCCGCATGGCCCTCTAGGAGACCATCCCGGAGGTGGGCGGGCCCAGAACGTGCCTCGATGTTTTACACTCATCGACTCTTTGAATTTGCCAGCGGGGCACTGTGATCCTACGCTATTCGTCGAAAAATTGGATGGGATCAGGAAGTCTCCTTTGCCCCCTCGCGATCACTCGAATGGTTGCTCTCTCCCCTGTGAAGAAAAGGTCTCATTGGGAAATTCACCCGGTTGTGGCCTTCACGAAAACAGTCCGGAAATGAGTGGACGATTGGATGGACAAAATAAAGGAAAAATGTCTGTCGGTTCTATAGTAGGGGCTTTTATGCCTTCCACTTTGGAGACCAAGGAAGACGAATCGATCTTTGGGAACGAGGCCATACTTCATGAATGCCCAGAGGCCATATCTAACGAATGGACACTAGACTTCGATCCTGAACTCGGCCCCTAACATTGTCCAGGTGTCGGGTTCGCGTCCCATCTTGCCCGCCCCGGTGTTGGAAGATGATTATGTTGGAAGGTGATTGAAGATATTCTTGGCAAGTTCATCGACAAAAGTGAGCGGAAAACATGCAAGCTTGTGCGAGAATCCACATACGAAAATGAACTTGGGGAAAGGACTTCCAAAGGCGATCAAGTTGAAGGTGGACAAGCTGGATGCACATCCGGTAATTTAGATTATGAACAACTCCCTTCAAGTGTAAGGTATGCCATGAAAAAGTTCATTTTTGCTAAAAAAAGATGCACCAAAAGAAATAATTCGAAAACAACGAGCTTTGAATCACAATGGAAGTCATAAAAAATAAGAAATCGGCCCAAATCCTAGAATTTTGGTGCTTCGACAACATCCATCCCCCCATTCTCGAGCCTTGGCACCCGAACCCATCTGAACCCCTCGAGAACCCTTTCAAACCCCTGAAACCCCCCTCACCTCCTCAGCCCCTTCACTACTTTGGCCTCTTTGGGGGTGGAATCCTTGACCCCTCCCTCCTCCTCCCCTTTGAATCTGCACACACCTCTCACTCTCCCTTCCGATCTTTCCTCCTTCATCCTCGGCTATGTTGAAATATTGGCATTGATGGCAAGGAGCATAAAGGACGACACTAGAACCAACAACAAGGCAAAGTAGAAGACGAGAAACGAGCGACAAAGAAGCAAAGGCGGTGGGGGCGAGGAGAGAAATATTTAGACGAGAAGAAGATGAGGAAATTGTTTCTAAGTTACGTAGCGGTATTTACATATATTCTTGGTCGAATTATTTTGTATAAAGAATACTTGAGTGTCGATTGGAAAATGTGAAACTTTGTGTTATTGGCCAGTTAGATCATGAAAATATTGATTGCTTGAATTGTTGTGAAAGTATGGGTTAATAATTCAGGGATTTGTGAGCGATTGTAAAGGGGTTTAATTTGTGATTACGTATATAGTTGAGGAATTGATGATAAACGCGAGTTAGCATCAATCTTGCGATTAGAGGCGAAGGTTTATACATATCTACGAGATATATATCAAGGTGGACCGATCACGGAAGGATCGATCGACCATGAGCTCCATTAAATAGAAGGTGAGGAATCGAGTCTAAAGAATATTGCTTTGGTTTGATTTAACGGCACATCGGAATTAGAAACGAGTGAAACGAGATCAACTGTGATTATTGAAATGCGTGAAAGGGTATATGCGGAAGAATTAAGTTGAAATGAAGTTGTAATGGAACCTTGAGTTAATAAATGGAACGTAACTCATGAATAGTAAAAGTGGGTTTAGGCAAAGGCTGGTGGTTTTGCAAAAGTTTAAAATGGTAAGCGAATCGGGAAATAAAACGCGATAAGGGTCCGCGTGTGACCATTAATACGAAGTGGTATTTAAATACCATGAATTTCGCAAAGTTTTGAGGTTTAAGCCACGGAGGTAAAAAATTTTGCAATATTCGTTGGGTTTGTGGAGGGTTGATGTTGCGACCATGAATTTATTATCATAAGTCGAAGTTGCATGAAAGATTAAGGCAGGTAAGTAAAGCCTTGTGAACGAGAGAAAGAGTACACGGGTGATTTGATTTGGAGAATTAACCCTTGTGTGCCTTTGTAATGCGATAGGTGTTAGATTATATAAATTTCTGGATTGTGTGAACGTCGTTGGATGGGCATACATGTTGGTGCGTTAAATTATTTATTAATTGAGAACATAATATGTCTTGAATAGTTGCATGGTTCAACATATAATGTGAAGCGTTGTGATGTCTTAGGGTTTTAAACAAAAGGAATGGTGTTATATGATGGTGATTGATATGATGGGGCCCTTTCATAAAGGTTTAATAACAAAGGTAAATTGTGCATATTATTATGAGCCGAGACATTTCATTTTTAATATATGTGTTTTGTGATTAAAGGTGAATGTGGAGGTAAAAAGGTTGGTTATAAGGTTCCATGACAACTGAATGGAGAACCTGATATATGTCAAAATATTATGGTTGATATAAAAGCGCGTGAACATATATTGATAGTTGATTGTTGTAGACCATTATGTAATGGATCCAATAATAAATCTCATATGGTGATATATTATAGCTTTAATGATTCAAACTTTGGTTCACATTAATACAAACATAGTTGATTGTGAGATATGGAAGCGCGTGGCCATTATTACGTTGGGTTTGTTTTAAATCAAAATCGAAGTCTTGTGGGCCTAATGTCTTTATATATATTGAAATACTGCGTTTTAACGAAGTTGGGATTGATAAAGCGTTGGCACATATGTAGATATTCAGTCAATCGAAATTACGAAAATGTATGGTATATAGAGAACTCCATGAATTCATGAAGTGGGTTTAGACCATGGTTTAAACATTTATTGAAACAAATCGAGTTTCTGCCTTGTTATGCAAGTAATGCGGGAATTTTGTTTGAACCATAGAAAGAAAAAGGCAAGCTTTCACGTTCATTTTTAAAATTGTCCGAGTTCGGAAAAATAAGAAAATCTTAACGCCTGCGTCGCTTCGACAACGAATTCATTGCAGGACTAAGCGATAGCGGTTATATGTACGGGAGATACACAATTGCGATGTGGAAGTTGCAGTTTGAAGAGATGTACGTTGAAGGTATTCAGATTTGTAAAAATATGAATTTGAAATGCCTGGGAATGAAAATGGTGGTTTGTTACACTACGGCGGGGAAAAGACAAATACGATGGGCAAAAGCGGAATGGGTTGAATATAAATTCTTATTGTATTTGAAAATGTAAAGTTTTATTTATTTTATATTGTTTGTGATGCAAAGGCAAGTCTACGGAGAAAAATATATATATATCCCAGCATGATGAAATATATATCTATTGTTATATGTTTTTTGAATAAGCTAAAGAAAAAAATTGAGAAGGTGAAAGTCAAAAAGTCATAGTGCTCACTTCAAATTCACCGCTCAGAGCCTGACAGTCGCAAGGCTGAACCACATAAATGATATCACATTGATATGCATGAGAGAAGTTAGAGAATGGAGAAAACGAAGTAGAGAGGTAAGAAGAAGGAGGAGCGATTAGATAAGGCGCGAAAGATGCGGAAGATGATATAGGCCAGAATGTAGGCGGTGGATAGCGAGAAAGAACGAGAACGGTGATATCCGGGTAAATCGGCAAGTGGTTTTTATGAAAGAGTGAAATTTGGTGTGTCCATATCAAATTTAGCCAGCTTGATATCACATTCGATTCTTCAGTTGATGAGATCCTCTGTGGGTTGGTGCCACAGAAAATAGATGGGAGTTGGAGCTTCCTTGCAAGTTGTAGCTTGCAAAATGAGGTAGTAGCCTCTTGTAGGTTCAGAGCCTACATAAAATCGATCAGTGAGAGAGACTTGGAGCTTACCTTTGCATCACAACAATAATAAGATGTGGTTTTCTCATATGGGTTTCCACTTATGTCTTGTTGTCTATGTGCATGATGTTTATGTGTTGATATGGTGTATCTGTCTGCTTATTACTTACAACTGCTCAAATATTTATATTGTTGTTACATTATCTTAATACTTCACACTCACATAGTAATAATTGCTCTCATAGTAAGTTGATCATGAAATAAGAAGGTGTAAATAAGTTTAAAGGAAAGTTTTAAGTCCATGAATGTGTTAAGGCAGTTCACCCCCACCTCTCGGTTTAACTAAGGGTTCAACAATTGGTATCGGAGTAGGTTCCTTTGGTGTAGCCTAATAGCTTGAAAGGAGATACGGTTGAGTCATGGACTATCGAAAATATTACTGTGGTAAATACAACAAACTTTCACGAATGGAGAGATAAGGTTAAACGGTTATTGGCTTATGAACCCGAGGTATGGAAACTTGTATGTGAAGGTTGTTACTGCAGAACTCTCCCTCGATGCAAGAACAACGGTGGAATTCCAAGGCAAAATGTACGATATATAACGGTCTTGTAACACAAGAGATCTTGATTTAATAATGAATCTAACGTTTACCAAAAGAAATGGGATAGATTGCATTTCATGCATGAAGTAGACACTAGGAATTTCGTATGAAAGTAGAAAATTAAAGAAGAAAGAAAAAATTCATGTCAAAGAAGAAAATGTTCGATCAAATGAGGTACACCTTTAGTGTGAATGGAAATCAAGTACCATGAAGAAATTATAGTTGAGAAAAAGCCAAACTTGACACGCCTTGGTAGAAATAGAAAGATTGAAGAATGAAAACAAAGACACAGAAGACATTGGTGCAAATATGTGATGCGAAAGAATATGAAAATAAGAAAGAAATTGTTGGCACAGACACAACTTGGAAAAACGAGAAAGTAGAGACTCTCACTGCTGCGCAACAAATGAGAGAGAAAAGTATGGAATGTGAGAAATTGGAAGAAGAAGTAGTGTGCACAGAAATAGAATTAGAAAATGCCCAAAGAGAATTATTAATGAATACTCCTCAAATGAAAAGCTCACGGACAATTGGACCAAATTCTAAATGCTCGAGGTCTCCTGCGGTAAATGCGGGATAGAGAGTTTATGAAGGAGAAACAAGTAAGTCCAAGGTAGAAGATAACATGAATATTATTTTTGTGATAACATTGTGAGATAATGAAGCAACTCGGAAGATTCCTACGGAAGATTGAAGCCGTGGAAACATGATTCGTAAAGGCAAACGAGGAAAACAAGCGACAACATGAAAGAATAGTAGGATGAAACGATCGGCGAAAAGGCTCATACACACTTGAATATGGATCGAATAAATTTGGAAGATGTTAAGAAAGGTTCTTCTCCTATGAGAAGTATCACTTGTTTTCCTTTGCCACTGAAAACTTGGACATGTTGCAACATATTGTGAAATAAGCTTCATTAGTCCAACCAACAAAGGATGCGAAGAATAGAAGAACCCCTCAAGCAAGCAAATGGAACAATATTTCACAGTGCACAAATCATTTCCATGGCTACGTATGCATGTGATCATTTGGACATAAATACATTTGAATGTAAATTGTGTTAAAAAATGGCAACAAAGTAGTATACATCGGCTCAAACGTACCTTGGTAAAATAAGATGTTATGCATGCCTCAAGCTTGGTCACAAAGCAAAAAGATTATAAACTACCATATACATTAAAGAACTCTAGGTGATGGAATCTAATCATTCAAACAAAACTATGAATCAAAAAGTGCGGATGTTATGAAGAACCCCAATAAAGTATGGAAGGAAAAGAGAAAGGAGGGAGCCTATTACCTCAATAACATAATGAATCCATCATAGTCTCGAGGAAGACTACTCTAGGAAGCAACGCAAATATACAACCCGATGATATATATGAAGCAACATCCCACAAGGAGAGCAATTCATAAATAGTCCCTCGAAAAGTAGTCTAAGAAGAGTTCCTTGGAATGAGAACGGTATAAAGATGGAAGGAAAGGACAATTTCTCTAATAGAAAATTATAGAGGAGAAGAATACCAGAAGCACACAATAGCCGACGGAGTTGATGGAAGAAGAAGGCAACAAACGGCCATGATGGTAAAGGGGAACTTCGATGAACATGTAAGCTAAGAAGGCATCGACACACTAAGTAGTGGACGGATAAATCACAAAAATTATGTTTCAAGCTACGGAAGCTGGAAAGACCCATAAAGGATGATCACATTTTGCATCACTCTTGCTAGAATTAACAATGAATCACATTAAGAAGGATGAGTAAGAAAAGTGCATATCATCATTATGTCATTACATCGAGTCATACATGAAAAAGTTCCCTTAGAGAATGCGATTAAGTAAGTGATAAATCTCTTAGTGATACGCATGAAGGTTCTAATTATAGAAGTGAAAGATGTCTTCCCAAAGATCTTTTATATTGAAACAGTTGAATGGTATATACATGACAATGATTAGGAAGCGATCTGAGAAAGGAAAATGCGATGACATTCTTTTAAACCAAAATGACAAAATAAGCAAAAGGTTAATGATGACAAGAGAAAATTCGGTATATTGATGATTGTTGGTGTGGTAATTAGAGCTCAATAGTAGAAACTATGAAAGGTTGTCTTAACTATGGGTTCATGTGCGGTACGAAGTGAAATCTACGCATGATTTATAAAAATAGTAGCGATTGGTATTTAGGTACAAGCAACATGCCTGTAAACCGAGAATATCCAAGTGTTATCGGTGGAACAGTATGGTACGGATCCTCGGATACGAGATTATGTGGAGAGTAGATCAAGGTAGTATCCAGTGTCTTGCATTTTTAAAAAGCATAAAAAGGTAAATGAAAAGAGAAAAAGAAGGATCATTATCTTGTTTACACTTGAAGTAGTGTATAATGAAGCATGATCTGTTCTAGATATAATTGCATACCTTCCACGATCGGTACATATATCTTCAAGGCCTCTTTCTTAAGATCATTCATAAAACAAGTGTGAGAAGTATGTTGGCTGAGATATCAGTTAAACAACTTGAAAGATGTTTTTATTTAGAAAATAATCATGACAAAATAGTTGTGTTAATCTAACGGTTGAAGCTCAAAGTGCATTATTGATTCATCACAAGCATACTTGATAGAGAAAATTCTTTGGTATTTCACCATTGAAAAGAGGTTTATCATTGACATACATACCCCCTTATGTCATAAAGAAAATTGCCGTGGTTGATAAGTGAGGTAGAACAATACATTGAATATATCTAGCCTCAAGGGTTTGTTTTGAGGAAAGTACATTACACAAGCGGTAAAGCTGGTATTTGGTCTCTTAAATTGAAAAATATCGTCTAATCTCACAATAAGTTATAAGCTCTAGGTTGATTCATTGTTCACATCGACCTTGAGGACCTTTCGATCTTTAAGTGTAATATCCTTGTCGACATCCTAGCTCATATCACCACTGTGGCCGGAAAGGTGAACCATGGCTACAAAAGATATATTGGCATCATCATATTTGAATAGATGTGTACTATAGATGTGCATTGTAGAAAAATACCTACTCCATCTAAAACCTTCCTCAATGGAAGTATGCATCGTAGATAGGAATTATAATATAAGTGAGAAGTATAGCTGAAGCAAGCTTGATATGTCATGGAGCATTCACAATCTTTAAGTATTGATCCAATGATGCATCTCTAATAATATAAGTCTAACTATATAAGTCTGCTCTATGAAGTGTCATTATCTTCACTTTCGACTTTATACAAGTGAAAGAGTCTGTGCTTTGGTAGTATCAACTACGTGTATATACAAGTTCAATAATCCTCAAAAGTGTTCTCTCAACAACCATTGCACACAGTGCAGAGCAGTAAGGTATAAAGTCAAAGAAGAAGAGCCTAAACACAACCTCGAGAAAGGAAATGCAAAGATAGAATCTCACAACGTGAATGTGCAACCCTTTGCCATTGATGCTCAAAGGAGGAGGAAAAGCAAGCAGCAAAAGAAGATAAGCGAGAGGAAGTCACGAAGGAAGTATTCGAGTATTGTTGAGTATTGCATCAATGCCAAAGGGGGACTATTGAAATATTGTCATTGATGGAAAAGGAGCACAAAGGAGCAACACACAAGACGACAACAAGGAAAAGTAGAAAACCCGGAAAGCGAAACGAAGAATCGAGAGAGGGTAACGGAAGGCAGAGAAAGATTTAGACAAGAAGAAGATGAAAATTGTTTCTAAGTTCTATGTGGTATTTACATATATTCTTGGTCCAATTTTGTATGAAGAATACTTGAGTGTCGATGGAAAATATGAAACTACCATGTTATTGGTAAGTTGGATCATGCAAATATTGGTGTGAATTATTTGTCGAAAGTATGAGTTAATCATTCGGGGTTTGTGAGCAGTATAAAGGGGTTTAATTTGTGATTACGTATATAGTTGAGAATTGATGATAAATCGCAAGGAGGTTAACATCAATCTGATGCGAAAGCGAAAGGTTGTATACATATACGCAAGATATATATATGAAAGGTATACGTCCTTTGGAAGGATACGATCAACATATGCTCCATTGAATAAGCGAGGAATCAAGGTCTAAAGAATCACAACGGATTTGATTGAATGGCACATTGGAATTAGAAGCAAGGTGAACCGAGGATCAGCACAACGAGGAACAATGAAATCATGAAAGGGTCTATATGCGGAAGAATTAAGTTGAAATGAAGTTGAACGATGGAACCTTGAGTTAATAAATGGAACCATAAAGCATGAACGATGTAAAAGCGGGTTTGGGCGAAGGCGGTGGTTTTCGCAAAGTTAAAAATGGTAAGCGGGAATCGGGAAATAAATCACGATAAGGTTAAAATTATTGACACGTGTCCCGAAGTGGTATTTAAATAGCATGAATTTTGCAAAGTTTTTGGGGATTAAACCACGGAGGTAAAACTTTTGCGATATCGAATTGGTTCGCATAGCGAGTTGATGTGTTGCGACCACCGTTGGATCACAAGTGAGTTGCGCAGTGAAGTTAAGGCCAGGTAAGTAAAAGCCTTGTGAGCACGATAGAAAGAGTACACCGTTATTGATTTGATTTGGAGGAATTAACCCTTGTGCGCCTTTGTAATGCGATAGGCGTTAGATTATATACATTTCGGATGGGTGTGCGAATGTCGTTGGATGGGTAGACATCTTTGGTGCGTTAGGGTGTTGTGGTCCGAACATAATATATGCCGAATGGTTACATGGTTCAACATATAATGTGAAGTGTTATGATATGCGGAGGTTTTAAACCAAAGGAAAAGGTGTTATATGACGGTGATTGATATGTTGAGGCCTTTCATAAGGGTTTAATAACAAAGGTAAATTATTGCATATTGTGGGCACGAGACATTTCTTTTTAATATATGTGTTTTGGAAATTAAAAGGTGAATGCGGGGGGTAAAGGTTCGTTATAAGGTTCCATGACAACGAATGGAGGACACAATATATGTCAAAATATTATGGTTGATATAATAGTGAACATATATTTGATAGTTGATTGTTGTGAACCATTATGTAATGGATCCAATAATAAAGCTCGTATGGTGATATATTATGTTTAATCAAAGTCAAACTTTGAATTTCACATTAATATAAACATAGTTGACCATGAAGATATGGAAAGTTGTAGCCATTATTACGTTAGGTTTTGTTTTAAATCAAGTCGAAGTGTTGTGGGCCCCAATGTCTTTATATATATTGAAGTACGCGTTTTTAGCAGAAGTTGGGATTGAGAAAGCTTCCTTTTTTTTCATTTTTTTTTGAATATGGCTACGTCTATATTGATACAAAAATAGTGTTACATAGAACCCGAGAAACCTCGAGAGTTTTTGTTTTTTGTTTTTTTTTTTTTTGTTTTTTTTTTTTTGTTTTTTTTTTTTTTAATATGGCTACTTCTATGTTGATACAAAAAATAATGTTATAGAGCCAGAAACCTCGAGTTCCATTGTTGCGGCATTCTTACTTTGCAAAAATTTGGTGATTGATCATCGAAAACATTTAGAGTAGACCATGAGAGCTTTGAAGAAGCGGTGATATTTCATCACCATTCTAAGTAGTGACATCTATGACTAGAAATTGAACGGAGACCTTGACGGTATGACTCCTTTATAAGTAAACTTGAGTGGCAAGATTTTCGATTTCGTACCATAACAAAAACAAAAGTGACGATTCGAAATTTGTGACTAAAGCATGAACTTGGACATATAGCAGAATATAACTCCCACGCGGGGGGGCGAGTCCATAATGAAAACCATAAGAACGATGTGAGAATTAAGCGAGATGCATAATCATAGATGAACACCTTGATGACGAAAACCAAAACTGGAGCGCGAGCACAGGAAACATGCGGGCATGGGGAGGATCTTTCTCGACTATGAAGCGACCCGAATTTGTGGGATCACTCATCTTCGAGAGGATCATCCGGGCGCTCGGAGACCGCCATCCGTTTGAGCGAAGGATTTTACGAAAACGAAGGTTGGCTACCTTGCCCGAAGAAACATTCTGCTAGGTTGTCACTTTCGAGGATTGTTGTGCTACGCCTGTATGGGCTCCCGGAAGGAAAACCTCGTAGTGACGCGAACACAGTCCGAAGAAACACATTGGGAGGGGCCGCCGAAGGTCGGTAGTGGCAGGTTGCGGGGGAGAAGGTGTTGTTGCGTTGCGAGGGGGAAATGAAAACGGGCATGGTGAGAATGCGCCTGGAAGACAGCGAGGGCGCCGGGCGGGATTAGCGATTGCGACCTTCTCGTCTTGTGGGAGGCTGAGACGGGCGGGTCGAGGTCGGGAGGTAGGAGCGAAGAATCGAGGTTGGAGGAGAGGATGTGCGTGCGCTTGCGCCAATGGCACCACCGCGCACCATGACGCATTCTCGGGCGTAAGCGAACGTGGTTTGATGGACGGAGGAACGGCCCGAACGGGATAAACTTGCGGCGGCCCGGAATGCGAAAAGAATAGGCGCGGAAAGTTACGGAGGCGCAATTGGAGAAATGGAGGTACGTGGGTATATCAATGCAACGCGGTTTAAACGCCGCAAGACCTGACGGTGCGTGAGCTACGCTCGGCGACGACGGTGCGGCAAATGCGGAGGGATTCACACAGGAAATTTCCCGACTGGCAAGCCATTTAGTATCGTAATTTGGTATCGGAAGAACGGCTCCCATAAATGCCCTGCATTGAAGAGCGGGACGGTGGCACCGTTTAAACCGAGGGCATGCGAGGATGGGTGGCGGTGGTGGTGAGCCACGCGCCAACCCACGACCATGCACTCACCATTAAACACAAAGCCACCCACATCGGGAGGGTTGAAACATTGGCACATATGTAGATATTCGATTAATCGAAAATTAAAGAGTATGGTATATAGAGGAAACTGCGCATATGAATTCATAAAGTGGGTTTAGACCATGGTTTAAACATTTATTGAAACAAATCGAGTTTACGCATATTATCGTCGAAATTTGGTTTGAACCATAGAAAAGAAGAATAGCTTTCGCATTCATTTAAAAATTACCCGGTTCGAAATAAAGAAAAGCTTCCGCATGTAAAAGATAGCCGGTTATGAATTCATTTGGGACTAAAGCTGATAGCGATTATATATGCGAGAATACACAATTGCGGTAAACAAATATTGCGATTTGAAGGTGTGCGATGGTATTGATTTGCGAAATGCGAATTTGAAATACCTGAGAATGAAAATGGTGGTTTGCTATACGAACGGAAAAGACAAACTCACATTGAGCCAAAAATGAATGAAATTTGAATAGAAATTCTTATTGTGGCCCGAAAATGTAAGAAGTTTTATTTATTTTATATTGTTTGTGATGCGAAAGCAAGTCTCTAGGAGAAAAAATATATATCCTTTGTAATGATGAAATGTATATACAGTATTTATATGTTTTCTGAATAAGGTAGGAGAAAAGAAATGAGAAGGCTGGAAGTCAAAAGTCCATGGTTGTTCACTTCAAATTCTGTGGAATACAAGCAGGTCTTGAGGTGAACCCTATAAATGATATCACATTGATATGCATAGAGAAGTTAGAGAATGGAGAAATGAAGTAGAGAGGGTAAGAAGAAGGAGGAGCGTTAGAGAAGGCGCAGAAGATGCGAGAGATGATATAGGGCGAGATATGAAAGGAAGGCTGGCGGTCGGAGCCCGGCGAGAGAAAAGGAACACCATGATTTGATATCCAGGTAAATCGTAGTGGTTTTTATGAAAGAGTGAGAATTTGGTGCTTCCATGTCAATTTGTAGCTTGATGAATGTCGATTGTGGGCGGCGGGGTAAAACCTCTTGTAGGTTGGTTCCTACGAGAAAAATAGATGGGAGGTTAGGCTTCCTTGCAAGTTGTAGCTTGCAAAATAAGTCAGGAGCACTCCTTTGGGTTGGAGCCTACGGAAAATCGGTGGTGAGAGGGAGTTGGAGCTTGCCTTTGCATCACAAAAATAATAAGATGTGGTTTTCTCCCTTATGGGTTTCCACTTATATATTGTCTGTGTGCATGATGTTTGTGTGTTGATATGGTGTATCTAATGCGGTTAATACTTGCTGCTCACATGTTTAGATTGCTATTACATTATCTCTTAATACTTCTTTGCTCACATATTAAGATTGCTCTCATAGTAAGTTGATCATGAAATGAAGGTGTAAATAAGTTTAAAAAGGAAAGTTTTAAGAGTCCATGAATGTGTTAAGCAAGTTCACCCCCCCCTCTCTCGGTTTAACTAAGGGTTCAACAAGCTAAACTATCATACGCACAGATGGTCACCCGGAAACGGGGGAAAGGAGCACCGGGATCGGTCTTGGAAACCTTAAAAAAACTAGACCCGGAGAGAATTTTCTAAACACCATGGGGATGAAGTAGAACATAAAGACATTTCTCTGGAATACGGCACAAATGAGAGACCTTTGTTGGAGGGCTAAACAAGAAAGACTTTAACCAACGAAAACAAGAAGGAAAGAAAAGGTCTCTGTTGCATTCACAGAAATAATGAAAGCATTCACATGGGCGCATGGGATTAGGAGCACCCCTAAAAATAATGCCCTAAGATATCTCATTAAACAAGAACAACCAAACATAGTACTGCTCTAAGAAACCAAACGACGAGAAAAATACATGAGAAAATATCCCATATACATAATTAGAAACTACACAAGCACGGTGGTAAGTCCAAAGGTGCTTTGGAAGATAACAACAATATGGAGCCAAAACTCATTGTTGAGAGGTAAATCCCCTCTGTGATTGAGAGGTGATCCCTACTAGCCCGGCGGGGGGTCTAGCAACAAACAAGCAATGCTATAACAAGCTCCTAGTTACGAAAGAAAGACTTGGAATAGAAGCCTACCTGGATTCCGACGCTATGATCTGAAAGAATAAGTGTCCCCGTCCTTCATCCCTGGCAGATCACAATCCTTCCACGATCTCCGCGGATGAACACCTACACATAGAAGAAACGAACAGATACGAGCATAGAAACCAACATGCGTAACTAAACATCGGTCAGAAAAGATATTACTCGCATTAACATAATGGAAAACGGAGTGGAACCATAATCATAGTCATCTATTAAATAATAAACGAATAGAAGTTACAACCAAGTTATGACGTCGCAGCCTCCTTCGAACGGGTCTCCGGTCGTCCACGTCTCGCAAAGCTCGCCAAGGAAAGGGAAAACCTCTCCAGAGTCTCGTAACAATGGTCTCCTTACTTGAATGGGCCTTAAGGGAAAGAAAGGATTCTTTACAGCACAAAGGCACTTGGGAATAGGGAGATGCAAAGCTTCATCACTTCAAGACTAGCTTGCCATGGATTTGAGCAGGCTTTTATAGATGGGGAAGGAGGGAGTTGGGATCCCTATTATTATGGGATTGGCCCTATCAACAAGGAAGGTTCCATGGAAGGTGGCAAAACCACTTCCCTTCCATAGAACTCCCGCAGCCAAACCTCGCAACTCAAGATAGGCAATGGTTGTGATTTTGTTTGAACTCAACTTCCGCCATCCATATTTAAAAAACAGTCCCTAAAATGGGTGGCGCGATTGCTGCTCTATGACAGAGCGCCAAGTGGCGCGACCTCTTTACAGGATTTCCCTTAATGGCGCGAGCACTGAACTGTCTACCTGCGCCAATGCAAAAAGAGCCGTTTTTTATGAGTTTTGCAAGGAGATGTCTCAAGGGAAAATAAAGCTCATGTTCAGAGGGATGCATTGATGATATTTTCAAGGCATGACAATGTTCACAAGTCACGGAATGGGTCCTCCATTGTGCGGGATGGGGAATGGTAAGGACGGTGACAAATTACTGTGTAACAGATGCCCCCTAAAGTATGAGGCCCGAGAGTGAGAGGGGTGAAATGCTTTACAAGATCATGTGCAACCGAAGGCCCGCCGTCGGAAAACCTGCACAGAAAGATACAACTGATATCTCAAGTACATGATGTATATATATGGTATGGGCGCAGCCATCCGAAACAGAGTATGCTATAATCCGGATCTAGGGTATGGGCGCAACCATCCAACTAAGATCAAACAAATAGACTCAGGTATGGTCGCAGCCATCCAATCAGTGAGTCATGTACATAATGATAATAATCCACAATCGCAGCCTGGATTACAACAGACACAATCCAGGGTCTTGTGCTCCATCTCGACCCAAACAAGTACAAGTTCGAGCATGTGAATATGTGAGCTGATGTCGAACATGCAAGAACATCGTCTGATTACCAGCCAATGATGAGAGCCGTTAACAGACGCGAGAGAAACCACCAATAATGACAATGGTCCTCAAGGTACTACAGGTACAATCTACGGCGTGTGAATAAATGAGTTGACGTTGAACACCCGCAGAATCATTCGATCGGAAGTCAATGATGTAAACTTCACGTCGAATGCGACGAACCTGCCATTGGGGCATGCAGGCTCCAAGGTACCATCAGGAGTCTCTAGACCAACTTCCTGGATAATGAGTTGAGGTCGACAGGAAGTGACCTTGATCGAAGGTGGGCCATAATGATTCCCACATCAACGACACGAGACAGAGGAACATAATGTTTTGTTGTGAATCAGGACCATATGAGAAACAGAGGAAGGTTGATATTTGCAGAGGCCAACTTCTCTTGAACATATGAACGACACGACAATGGACTTGGCAGTATTTGACATCAACGGATCAGAGGTCATGGCGACAAGGCAGTGAACAGATGAGAGGTCAAAAGAGATTACCCAAACCCATGGAAGCAAAGTGAAACAGCGAGATGAGATGTCCCCAACCCGACACGAATGCAGACAAGTGCCATGTTCAAGAGCGACATACTGCCGACGACAACGACGATGGTTCCATTTTTCCCCCACCATTTCTGGCGAGTACCCCAATTATTTTTGATAACAAGCTTGAAGAGGATAGCATATGCTTGTGATATAAGTCCGCCCTTCGGGCGAATCCATCCTAGTGCATTTAACGAGTCCTAGGAAGGAGAAACTCGGAGAACGTCATTTCGACGGAATCCAATGTCATCAAGGTTTAACGAGTCTGACAAAGGAAGAACTCGGCGTCTTTTCATGTTTAGAGAGTTTGAAAAGACAGCGGAAAAGAAAACTCCACAGGTCCCTTTTCGTAAATAGTTCCCTAGATCCGAAAAGGTAGAAAACAATATCCGGGAAAACCTCCTAGTCGCGATAGGCTAGGGTATTCCTTTTTCGTAATCGATCCAGCCCAGCCCGAAAAAGAGTTAAACTTATACTGGGTGAATGTCGATTCGTGTCCATTTTAACGAGATCGAAACGACAAGGGCCTCGGCAATATTTTCATATTTAGAGAGTCAGAAAAGAGCTGAAAGATGACTCCAGAGTGACTTTTTCGTGTATTTACCGAGTCCGAAAAAGTATAAAATACAACTCGTTTCCATCTTTTAAGTCGCAAAAACCTGCTGCTGCACATACCAAGCAAGCGTAAAACCCATTTTCGACATAACACATGCAAATATTTGACAAAAATAGCTTTTTAAAGTTCATTTAATGTCGAAAAGTTATAAATATGTCTAAATTGGTAAAAAATGAAATTACTTTTTACTATTTACCTTGTGGAGAGCAACAGTGGTCCATTTGGAGCAGAATCTTCCGTCGGTGATTGCGACCAATCCAGGAAACCATTCAGCTTCTCGTCTGTCACAGGTAAGAGGAGCTCCTTTGCTCTTCCTTTCCATACATTTTTTAATGATTTCCCTTCAAAAATCAGTTCTGTAAGGGCACTTTTAAAATTTTAGGGCCGGGCCCATTGGCGCGGGTATCGAGCACGGACCCGCGCCACTAAGCTCTTTTTACTAAAGGGCTCGCGCCACCTGGCGCGACTGTTAGCAAAACAGCTGCGCCAGTGGCCGAACCCAAATTTTCGCCTAAAATTCCGGTATTTAAACCAAATTCCTTGAAATTTGAAGCTCACCAAAGATCTAATCAGGGGTTTTGTCCATATGAATGCAGATAACCACTCAAAATGGCAATCGAATGGAAGGAACGAGAGCACGGATATGAGGATGAAGAGGCCATGCAAAGCCAAGCTTGTATGAACGCTCTTAGAGACTGTGGCTTAAAAAAGTTCTTCCTCACGCCATGTTTACGAGCTCAGCCCGAGCTCCTCCAATATCTAATCAGCATCTGGGATGAAAATGAACAAGTATTCAGGCTACGAGACCAGGTGTTAGAGTTGGAGGTCACTGACATTTATTTCATTACTAGATTGTCCCGCAGAGGTCCAATCCCGGTATTGACTGGAAGCAGACCATCTGGGGAAAAGATGGAAGAAGTAATGGCACGGGTGTGCCGAGGGGCACAAACAGGATCAGGAAGTAAGAAGGTATACATCTCCACCATCCCTGATCTAGCACTGAGAGTAGTACTCCATACCATTACGCGGGCTGCTGGATCGCAGGCACCGCATGAGGCTACAAAGACTCAACTCTTACTGGCCTCAGAATGCATGGGTCCTCGACTGTATGATTGGGCAACAGCTGTAACGATCAACATGAAAAGGCAGCTCACCAAGTGCAAACAGGGGAAACTGAAGCAGTTCGGCTATGGTTCCATCTTGGTATTGTTCATTCTGGAACGCATACCAACCTTCCAGGGCCAAGAGGCCCATGTGGCGAGTCCGATACCACGAGAGCCGAGAATGGCTCGCTGGGCAGCACTGATGCCCAGATCTAGAGGTGGCCAACAGATGTCCTGGAAGCCAGAGTTCTTTAGGTGGCTACGGCGCCAGCTGATCGTCGTGGAAGATTGGCCCTACTCGGGAACTGACTTTACAGGGGACCCAGATCTCCCACTACCAGAAGGAGACGACTGGGATGAAGAGCTGGGTAAGACCTCATATTTTGATTTTATGTTTATACATTTTTTTTTGTAAACACACATTCGTCTTAACACAATTACATATGTATGCAGATGTAGAACCTGAGAGACCAGCTGGAATGTCTCCAATCTCCCGGAGGACACAACTCGCCCCTGAAATCCAGGGGGAAGGCACCGGAGGAGAGGCACTGGTCCAGAACCTCGAGGGGATTGCCCATGGGATCCCAGACTATGCCCGGCTATCAGACGTACCGATGGAATACCAGCGCCATACGGTGGGAGTTCCGAATCGGATCCACCGAATCTTGAGGCGCCTAGTGCGTGCAGTGACGTGCTATCATGAGCACCATGCGGACTAGTCTCTAGGATTTATGCCACACCTATTTTTTGAGAGACATAGCGTCTCCGGATGTACTAAGATGACTATGTATATTTTTTGAGTTTTATGTGACACACTCTATGTAAACATTTCGATATCTATATATATGCATATCTATTTCTGGATGAGTCTTCTTTACATGTGATGATGATTTATAAATTGCGCAAATGCCTGTCTAATACCAAATTTGCTACTGCATCTGTTAATGTATTCAAATGCCTAGGTATATGATGATATGTAATGTAGTCAAAATTCCTTTCCAGTAATCGAATACGCAAATACAGACGTAATATGGACGGGTTTCTTACCGAATAGTGTCCGTTCAGTTGTAACACTACAAGTTGTGAATCTAGGTACACGAGCAATTCACGGATACCAAGGTTTACTGCCTCGGTTAATAATTCCAATACGGCGCTATATTCCGCGATATTGTTCGTGGTACGCCCTAAACACACACCTTGCAGGTCAATCAACTCACCAGCAGGATCGTAGATTACCCAGGCCGTGGAAGACAGATTCCTGGCACTGCGGGAGGCACCATTCGCGAAACCAACAAATGGATGAATAGACATCTGCACAACCAGGAAGACCCGATCAGCAGAAAGATGTTTACAAAGCACACCACACCATGCACACAAATGACAATCACGCACCTATGTACACACACCACACCAAGAAATCAATTTAGGCATAGTATTTTTTAAGGTACAGCCCATTCCTGGGCTGCGCCAATGGAACTCCTTCGTAGTCTATAAGCTCGTAGGCCCCATTTTTCAAAACACGTTTTACTATATAAGGCCCGTGCCACATCAGCTGGAGTTTATCGGCTCCAAGCTTATCATGTGCCTGATCGTACAAGAGGACTAGGTCTCCTTCGATGAAAGAACGGGGAGAAACAGATTGATCAAAATGAGTCTTGACCCTCTTCTTTTGTGCTTCGATGATCAAAGCAGCTAGACGACGGGTTTCATCCAACCGTTCGAGATACAGAAGATGCTCTTCCTCAGGAGAATTATCCGGTAAGAGCTCCACAGCTAATTTGAGCGAAGGAATTTCACATTCAACCGGCAAAGTAGCCTCCAGACCGTACACCAGTTGGAATGGTGTGAATCCGGTTGCACTTTTAGCAGATGTTCGGTACGCCCAGAGAGCTGAGAACAGTTGGAGATGCCAACTGGATTTATGAATCCCAACTGTTCGCTGAAGCATAGTGACCAAAACTTTGTTCACTGCTTCAACCTGACCGTTCGCTTGAGGGTAGTATGGCGTTGAGCTGTCGTGACGCAGGCCCAACGCAGCTGTCAGCTCCGCCATCATGTAATCGCGGAAATGAGTACCGTGATCAGTGAAGATAGCTTGAGGAACCCCGAATCGTGCAATAACATGGTTGAATAAAAATGAAGCAGCCGTTCTTCCGTCAGCAGCTAGTGTAGGCATCGCCTCGGCCCACTTAGTGAAGTAGTCGATGGCGACAATGATATACGCATGCCCCCCGGCCGAGTGAGGGTTACACGTCATAAAATCCATGCCCCATTTCGCGAAAGGGCCAACGGTAATAACGGGATGCAAAGGCAACAGCGGCGCGCGCATCTTGCGCTGAAAAATCTGGCATGGATGACATTTTCGGACTGCAGTGATACAATCCTTGAATATAGAAGGCCAGAAATAACCTGCCCTCAGAATCTTCTGGGCAGTGGCATATCCGGACATGTGTCCGCCACAGGCGCCACTGTGGCAGTCATTCAAAACTTTCTCAGCCTCGTCCAAGGTAAGGCATCGTCGGAGCACCGAATCTACTCCAATACGATATAAGGTATCTCCTACTATACGGTAGGGTTGGGACTGGTGCCGAATCCGACGGCGGGCAGTTTTATCCAACTCAGACCGAAATGTCGCGGTCTGAAGATACACTATGATGTCACCGTACCAAGGATCACGAGTATCGATAGGAAACAGCGTTTCGTCCGGTATATGATCTTCTGAGTGGGAAGGAACAGAGTCTGTAGGGAGAGAACATATCAAATCCGCGAAGACCAGTGATTTGGTTGACTTGGCAGTGGTGAACTCCAAGTCAAACTCCTGCAGGATGACGATCCATTTGGAGTACTTGCCCCCTAGTAATTGTCTAGAAAGAATATATGTCATAGGGTTGCAGTCTGAAACCACTGTTATCGTGCGCAAAAGGATGTAATGGCGAAAGCGTTGTACGGCGTGTACGGCTGCTAAGGCCAACTTCTCAACATGTGCATAACGCATTTCCGGGTCGAGAAGGTTCCGAGATAGGTAATAAACAACATGTTCGTCACCGTTCTCGTCATCCTGCACCAAGACCATGGCGATGGTGCTTAATGCGGCGGCTAGATACAAAGTAAAGTCGCGGTGGTAGTTCGGAGGACGAAGCAACGGAGCATTGACTAGCAATGTCTTCAGCTTCTCAAAGGATTCTTGAGCAATTTCGTCCCAATGAAAGGGAACATTCTGCTTTAACAAACGAGTGAATCCTTTGGCCACCTCGGCGTAATTCGGGATAAAGCGCCTAAGAAAATTCGCTTTCCCTTGCAGACTCTGTAACTGATACAGGGAGGAGGGTGATGGGAGATTTATGATGGCCTCAACCTTCAGAGGGTCAAGGCGAATTCCGTCTTTCGAGACTATAAATCCTAAGAGACGGCCAGAATCGACGCAGAAGACGCACTTATGAGGATTGAGCCTAATATTGTAGCGTCTGCAATGAAGAAATATCTGGCGAAGATGCTCAGGATGGTCCTCTCGCTTACCCGAATGGGCAGGCAAGTCGTCCAGATAAGGCTGGACAATATGGCGAATATCATGAAAAGCGTATGACATCGCACGCTGAAACGTGGCACCAGCGTTCTTTAAACCGAACGGGAGTTTTTTGTATGCGAAAGTGCCCCACGGACAGATGAATGTGGTCTTATGTTGATCCTCAGGTGCAATATTGATCTGGTTGTAACCTGAGAAACCATCCATTAAGGAATAGATCTCACTCCCGGCGCAATCGTCGATGATTTGGTCGATAAACGGAGTGGGATAATTATCCTTAGGACAGGCGCGATTGATATCGCGATAATCTACACAGACTCGAATGGTACCCTGCTTTTTATCGACAGGGACGATATTGGACACCCATTCTGTAAGGGGGATAGGATAAATAAACCCCGCGTTCAGAAGTTTTTCAACCTCTGCCTTGATAGCGGCGGCTTTTCGAGGATGCATGGGACGCAAGCGTTGGCGCACGGGTTTCGCACCTGGATAGGTTGGAATCTCGTGCACGACAATACTAGGATCAATTCCCGGCATTTCCTCGTAGGACCATGCAAAAACATCTCTGAATTCTTTGAAAAGTTCCGTATAGACCTGAATCTCCTCGGGAGAACAAGTCACACCCATATGAATGTTCTCAACAATCCCTGGTTTAACAGAGATGTTGATAGGAACAGTTTGAGTAATGTTACTCAGATTACCCTCCGAAAAGACCTCGTGTATCAAGATCGGTGTTTGAAGAGGAGGGGAAGGAACCTGAGTAGCATAGCGCTCCAGACAGTCAGTCATTGCCCCCAAGCTAGGCATAAACGAGGAGCGATGATGTCCATCGCCCCAGGGCAGCTCCTCAAGAGACATAGTTTCAATGATAGCCTCATCTGAAGGAAAAGTCTCTCTAAGAGGATCAGGCGAATCAGCCTGACCAAGCCAGGGGGATTGCGAATAGACGTCGAGAGCCATGCTCATCGGAGCATGCTGAGGAGGTGGAGGATCCGATGCGGCAACAATCTCATAGTAGCTGATCTCTACTGGCGTCAAAGGCATGGATTCTCCAAACTCATATACCTGCTCAGGTGTAGGGATGAGCCAGGGGTCATCAGTCCTGGACAGCATGTTGACTTGAGCGGTATTCGGTGGTGGTGCAGGGAAAATACCCATGAGGACTGGGTCTTTGAAGAGACCAGGTCCTATGCTGTCTGGGGGATTCGGAATTTGATCCACATACGGCACGTTGTTCTCAGAGCTAGAGGTAAAAAATGACAACTGATCTACCGTGACAATCTTGCCCTCATGAGGGAACTTAATGAATCGAAAGACAGTAGACGGCACGCAGAGCATGGCATGGGTCCAGCTGCGGCCAAGAAGTATATTGTAGTTGAGTTTAGCGTCAACCACTTCTACTTCCATGTTGACAGTTTTTCCCTGTAATGTGATCGCAAGACTCTCGAGAACTCCCAGGGGTTTAGATTCCCAACCATCAAATGCCTCAAGGGCATTGGGATATGATGACAAGTTTGGAGAGCCGATGGCCTTCCAACAAGCGGAGGACATAACGCAAGTAGATGCACCCTCATCTACGACGGCCCTATGAACGTTTAGACCGTTAATCCCGACTTGAATGACCAAAGCGATTTGATGCGGAAGCCGGGGAGTAAAATTCTCCAGATCGAAAGTGAGAAGGCTCGAGTCGGCGGGATCGATACCACCGATGGCAGACAGTAAAGCCTTCCGTTGTGAAGGACAACTTTGAAGAACCTCAAGTGCGGACATAGCACATGGCGCCTGCGCCAGATCCTCAACAATACTGTAATGTTGAGCGGCACGAGCATTTGGATTGTAAGAGGATCTCCGAAGAACACCCTTGGGAGGTGGCTTCACAACGGGTTCGAGAGTCGGCTTCTCGATTTCCAACAGACCAGAAACAGGTGGGGGAGGCGGTCCATCCGCAACTGCCTTCCTGGGTGCCTGCTGCTGACTATTGTAATCCTTTGATCTCGTAGCGATAGTGATGGGTGCATTAGTCTTCATCATGAAAACCTGAGACCCAAACGGTGCAGATGATGAGCCCTGTTCGACCATCTGGGTCTGCTGAGATGGAAATGGCTCTTTTAAAACAGCCGGAGTCCCTTTTGAGCCTTTAAGAAGTTGACTAATTTCGGACCGTCGTGGACAATCCTTAGTGTAATGGTCACCTTCACAAATGAGGCAAGGGAATTTCGGCTTACGTTGGGAGCCATCGTCAGTCCGAGATTTAGATTCCGGTTTCGGGGCATCAGATTTTGATTTGCCTTTGCCCTTCTTCTTCCCCTTGGAGGATTTGTCCGTAGGATTGGCCTGGACGGCATTCACCTCCGCGGTTTTACCAGAATCGGATGAGGGGGAATGAGCAGAGGTATTGTTGGAAAAATTAGCCTTCTGCTTCCCATTCGAAGACTTCTTCGAATTTTGAGAAACAGAACCAATGACACCATCCACCGTAGGGGTAGGCGGGGCCTTTGTGGCTCCGGGCTGTGGAGCGTCAGGTAGGATGTCATAAAGCGTGCCCGATTGCGAATAAACAAGATCCAGGTACTGGGCACGCGCGATAGCTTGTTCCTCCGTCACACACGCTCCCATCACGATATCCTGAGCGATTTTATTGACAAAGGAGGTGGTGAACCAGTGAGTCAAAATCTGATCAGGTATGTGAAACTTGATCAGTCGACGACGGCGCCGCCACTCATGGATGTGATCCGAGATGTGAGTGGCCGAGTCTTGCTTCAGGGAAGACAGGAGGTGCGTCCCGGTCTCATACCGGACTGGTAACTGGAAATGCGTGAGGAAAGCCATAGCTAACGAGTTGAAATCCTGAAAAATACCATGGGATAGCTCTATGTACCACTTAGCAGCAGCTCCTGTTAAAGTACGCTGGAAAAGACGTAGACGAATCGAATCGTCGGTCCAAGAGTTAGACGAACACCAGAGGTGATACGTCATCACATGCGCCTGGGGGTCTTCTCCAGCTTTGCCCTCAAACTTGGGACAGTCTCCTGGTATCTTGGTGGGAACCGGAGGCCAATATGGATTATGTGAAATCGGATCATTGGTCAACTTTGAAACGTCCGGCAGATCCAAGGTAGCCAGGAACGGCAATGGAGGATTAACTCCCATGCCAGTCCCAGAATAAGGTCCGGTACCCATGCTCCACGATGGTTGTGAATATCCCTGCCCCCATGGGTTCTGTCCCGTAGGATTCTGACCGTGAGGGGCATAATTCGTATAGCCAGACTGATTTGGATTCTGGTAACCATAGTGCGGGGCTTGATAACCAGAGTTCGTGCCCTGATTAGGCGTTTGCCCCGTATAAGCAGCGTTAGGATTTGGCTGCTGAGCGTAGGTAGAACCGGGTGGAGGAGGTTGATGCTGAGAGCCTCCAGGGTGGTTATAGTTCGGTTGCGACTGACCATGAGGATAATAACCACTACGAGGATGAGTAGGCTATGATAAGTGGAACCTGCCGGGCCTGGTGCGTGGGGGCGCGGTGATTTAGGCTAACGGCATTGAATGGGCGGGGTTAGGGGGATTACAGCGAACGGAATGAGAGAAATTTAGCACAGATGAACGGGTTGACCTTGCAGAGGTGAGGCGATACTGAATGAGCAGGTTGGCCGGATAAACGGCGGCGGCTGGTTGCGCAGTTGACACAGTTTGTAAATGAGCCCAGTTTGCAGGAATAAGCCGGTTGGCACGGAGCGGACACCAGACCATAGGATGACCGTTGGCTTTGGTAGTGGAACGGGACAGTGCTTGCTGGAAACAGTTTGACACGAAGCGGAGAACCATAAGGTGGTTGGTGATATCTGTAACGTTAGAGACAACGGAATCTGCGGTTGCATCGGTAAAGAAGGTGGGATTGGATTTTCCCCCAGGGACCATAGACCAATCCACTGTTGATACCCCGGCTGAGGCTGAGCAGGTTGACCAGCAGGGCTATAATATGGTCCTTGCGGATTGTACAATGGCCCTTGCTGGCCCGCAGAGTAGCCTTGGATGGGCTGTCCCTGTGGGTCGTACAGATAGCCAGGTTGGCCTGCAGGTTGGCCTTGGAAAGGTTGTCCCTGCAGGTTGCGAGCCTGGTTGTACGGTAAACCTTGAGCATACAGATAAGCCTCAGGAGCAGGAAGACGCAAAATGTCCCCATGCTCGTCAAGCTGACCCGGAAAACCATACACGGGAGTGCCGTCTTGTGCATAGTGCGAAAAGAAAGATCGATAAGGATCTTGGGGAATTTTTCCAGCTCCAGCGTTCGGCTGTTGCAAAAACAACAGATACTCCTCCGGAGAGATATTCTCCGGTATAGCAGTAGCTAGATAAACATCTTCAGGAGTTGGCCCAGCCCTGGTAGCTGAGACAACAGAAGAAGAGGCAGCTACACAAACAGTGGGCCACACGGGAACAGAAGTGACGGGCGTCGAAGGAGACACCCCGGGTGTGGTGGCAGTTGGCCTCGAAGCAGGAGATGATATTCCCATAGAGGCAGCAGCTGAAATAATCTGACCCAGAGATCTGTATCCCTGCGGTAAAGAAGGACCAGCTGACGATGTGGTAGCCAGCTCAGAATCGTCTCCCTCAAACAATCTACGAGGGATGCGCTGATAGTCATCAGACCCCGGAATTTCCTCACCAGAATCACTCATGGTTGATCCTACCGTTAAATCACGCAGAAGACGGCGAGGACTAGGAGGAAAAACAGCAGCAACAAACGGTGAACCCGATGTAAGAGAAAGGAAATCAACTCCTAATCTCAATTCAGACACAGGGTCCGAAAAGGGCCAGTTGAACTCAACTGGTTCTCCAAAGGGTTGCTCGGCGAGGACCGGTCCCCCGTCAGGGAACTCGGAAACAACAGGCTGCTGTGGTTCAACAGAAGGCTGAGAAGCCTCTGACGAATCGTCCGTGTAAGGACTACCAGTAGACGAAACCGAAGGTTCCGCCACCGTGGCAAAAGACTAGAAGAAGAGAACAAACACACACACGGGCTGAAAACGAGTTAAGACACACGATCAAAACCGAAGGTTCCGCCACCGTGGCAAAAGACTAGAAGAAGAGAGAAAACACACACACGGGCTGCAAACGAGTTAAGACACACGATCAAAGAGTCACAAGCAACGTCTAAACGGGTGTGTAATCGTGGGAGATTGATTTTACCACATTGGAAAATAAACGAATTCTACCGTTTCATGTTTTAAGAGTCGAGAAACGATAAAAAGATGACTCTATCTCTTTCAGAGTTGATACAAGCGTGAAAGGACAAGCGCTTGACGGTCTTTTCAAGTTTAGGGAGTCAGAAAAGACCAAATGACTGCTCAGGAAAAACTAGGCATAAAGGGTGTACCAAATATCCGTGAACTGCAATATACACCTTGGTTTCAAAAATGAAACAGAAATCGACCAAGGACTTTCCGTACGTGCAGGTAGTCTCCCCGAATGCTGTGTTCGGTGTATCCCGGGTATGGGGCGGCAGACTAGGCTTCCTATGGATAAAGGATTGAAAACCTATAGGGGTCTCCCTTTATATACGCGACGGTACGGGGAGCGCAAGTCCGTACTAGCGCTGTCTAAAGCCAACAGGCGAACGACAGCTGCTAGGTTTAACGACGCCGGAACACGTCTCTAGCCTAGACCTTCTAAATATGTTTCGTTAAGTTCCAACGTTGCCTTAGGTTAATTGAATAAATTTTACAGTTGATCTTCAATTAAATTTCAATTTCCAGGCCCTATCGTATGTAGTGTCTCGAAAGACTCCTAAATGCAAGCTATATGCCACAGTGCAACATTTCGTTCGATGAAAACTAGTTAAATAAGAGTTGAGAGCTTTTATACAAACGAAATGAATGGAATACAAACAACAATGTTTCTAATGCAACTAATGCAATTGCACACTTTTCATTCAAACACTAATCACTAGCGATATGGAAAAAGATCACAATTTGCACTAATTAACAAAAGCAAGAGAGATTTTTTTTTTTTTTTTTTGATTTTCAATGTTTAATGGCTAATGTGCACTGAAAACAAAAGGAACAATTTGAGAAATGATATCCAAGAGAGCGAAACAAACAAAATTCACCCAACAATGCAATCAATCAGATCCCTAAATCGACCCAAAGTCTCTCAAATCGAAGAAAGACTCAAAAGCTTCCGATGGACCGTGTGATCTAGGTCCAAAGCAAGGGCAAACGAATTCCGAATGAAGGAACAAACAATCACTCAAAAGACGCAACAAAACAATCAAAGACTGTTAAGAGAGTGCGGAGAACCAATCAACAAGTTGACAGGACAATCAAGACACCTAAACTCCCAAGGAGGGCTCGATACACTAAGCCACTAGATGCCCTAGGGCTCAAAACGTGAAATCGGTAGAAAGAAGCAAACAACCAAAGGACAGAGGTGAATTCCAGCCAAACAAGACTTCAACACACTCAGACAGTCGGGAAATCAAGAAGAGAAGCACTGGTCAAGTCCAGAAAGCTAAAAAATGAAGAAACTCAAAAAGTCACAGGGGTGGCGCGACTGTGGGCTTGAAACTGGCGCCAGAGGCCAATTGGCGCGAGACAGACAAAGGCAACAAGTGCCAAGTGGCGCGACTGTCAGGTTAAAAACCGCGCCATTCGAGTTCCTCAATAAAAAATAAAAATAAGCTATTCCAGAAGCAGACCAATACAAGCTAAGCAAACCAAGAAGCTAAAACAATGAAAGAATCCAACCCAGAAGGTTCATCAAGCAAGGAAAACGATCAAGGCGAACCGACATAAAAGAGACAAGGAAAACCGGACGATCCCCAGCGGAGTCGCCAATTTGTTGAGGAGGTAAATCCCCTCTGCGGACAGAGGCGATCCCTACTAGCCCAGCAGGGGTCTAGCAACAAACAAACAATGCTATGACACAAGCTCCTAGTTACGAATGAAAGACTTGGGATAAGAGCCTACCTGGATTCCAACGCTAGATCTAAAGAAGAGATGTCCCCGTCCTTCAGCCCTGGCAGATCACAATCCTTCCACGATCTCCGTGGATGAACACCTGCACACAGAAGAAACGAACAGATACATGCATAGGAACCAGCATACGTAACTAAACATCGGTCAGAAAATATATTACTCGCATTAACATGATGGAAAAAGGAGTGGAACCATAATCATAGTCATCTATTAAAATGATAAACGAATAGAAGTTACAACCAAGTTCTGACGTCGCAGCTTCCTTCGAACGGGTCTCCGGTCGTCCACGTCTCGCAAAGCTCGCCAAGGAAAGGGAAACCTCTCCAGAGTCTCGTAAAAATGGTCTCCTCACTTGAATGGGCCTTAAGGGAAAGAAGGGATTCTTTACAGCACAAAGGCACTTGGGAATAGGGAGATGCAAAGCTTCAGCACTTCAAGACTAGCTTGCCATGGATCTAAGCAAGCTTTTATAGATGGGGAAGGAGGGAGTTGGGATCCCTATTATTATGGGATTGGCCCTATAAACAAGGAAGGTTCCATAGAAGGTGGCAAAACCACTTCCCTTCCATAGAACTCCCGCAGCCAAACCTCCCAACTCAAGATAGGCAATGGTTGTGAGTTTGTTTGAACTCAACTTCCGCTATCCATATTTAAAAAACAGTCCCTAAAATGGGTGGCGCGATTGTCGTCGACAGCGCGCTGCGATGCGACCTTCTTGCGCATTTCCATTACAAGAATCGAACTGTCTACCCGCGCCAATGCAATAAGAGCTGTTTTTCATGAGTTTTGCAAGGAGATGTCTCAAGGGAAAATGAAGCTCATACTCAGAGGGATGCATTGATGATGTTTTCAAGGCATGATAGTGTTCACAGGTCACATAATGGGTCCTCCATTGTGTGGGACGGGGAATGGTAGGGATGGTGACAAATTACTGTGTAACACTCATGGAAGAATTTGTCAATTGTAAATGCCCAAGATTGGATAAAATCCAAGCTACAAAACATCCATGAGAATGTAATGATTACAATCTATAACATTTATGGCCCAAATCACTATAGAGATAAAGAAATTTCATGGCACACTCTAAAATCTGACATGGAAGGAGAGGAAAATAATATTGTCATCATTGGAGGGGATCTGAATTTGGTTATGCATACAAAAGAGAAAAGAGGGGGCACTTTTACTCCAGAACCCTCAAGATATCAGCTGAAGAATATCATACAAGAACATGAATTGGTGGACATCATCTCCAAAAATAGAATTTTTATATGGAGCAACTGCAGACTTGGGCCAGGGAATATCATGGAAAGACTTGACCACTTTTTTGTTCTTGTCTCCCTCATCTCCCACTTCTCTGTTGCAACCTCCACCATTTTTCCCTGTCAGCCTCAGACCACTACCCTTTCACCCTTGTCCTCGGTGATCAATCTCCCCTCAGGCCTCTTCCCTTCCACTACAACCCTCTATGGAGTGACTCCCCTGAGGCAAGATTCATTGTGGAAACCAATTGGCAACAGCATGTTGAGGGTTCTCCAATGCACATTTGGGAAACAAAACTGAAGCTTGTGCACACATCTCTCAAAGGCTGGGAAAAATACTATTATAGAGAACCGAAAACATCTAATCAGGACCAAGAGCAAGCTAGAAGAAGTCCAAAAAGATATATATAACCAAGGGGTGACTAAATAAAGGCATGAGAAGGAAAAAAAATTGTATTGGGCTTTATATAACATAAATAGAAAGGAAGAAGAAAAATGGAGATTTAAATCTAGGAATCTCTCGCTTTAGGTTGGGGATAAAAATACCGCATTCTTTCACAAGCAAACCACAGTCAGAATATCGAGAAATAACATTACAACGACATTCGATGATGAAGGTAACATATACACTGAGCAAGATGCAATAAAATCATTAGCCCACCGCCATTATAAAATAATCCTAACTAAAACTATGGAGATGGAGGAGTACGTTGATCTCTTGGTACACACTCCTAAAATGATCACTGAAGAGATAAACACCTCCCTAACCAAGGACATTGAAGAGGACGAAATTATCAAGGCAATATGGACCATCCATCCCGACAAAGCACCGGGACCGGATGGATTCTCCATCAACTTCTATCGAACCTTCTGGGAAGTCATTAAAAAAGGCCTCATCAAAATGATCCGATGGGCTCAAAGGAAAAAAATATTGGGGGCTTCACAAACTCGACATTTCTTGCCCTCATCCCTAGAGAGTCCCATCCATCCACCTTCTTCAGATTTAGGCCAATATCCCTCTGCAACTCCTCATATAAAATAATTACCAAAAACCTCCCCTCCCACATCAAAATTTACCTCCCCAATATTATCTCTAAAAATCAAGGTGGATTCATAGCAAATAGGCAAATAATTGACTCCATCTTGCTGGTCCAAGAAACTATACACTCCAGCATGATGAGATCAGAGAAGGGATTTGTGCTAAAACTAGATCTTGCCAATGCCTTCAACAGAGTGAGGCATTCTTTCCTCCTCTCCGTTCTAAATAAAATGGGTTTCTGTGAAGATTTAATAGCTCTCATTCAGACCTGCATATCCAACCCCGGGATCTCCCCTTTGGTTAATTGAAGACCTCGACATTGTTTCCAATCCACAGGAGGCTTAAGACAAGGCTGCCCCTTACCCCCTTCCTCTTAATTCTCAACCTTGAATCCTTCAGTCAGGAACTAGACTACAATCGTAGAGCAAGACTAATTACAAGTATCAAATTTAGCAATGGGGTCAAAAACCTGAACCATTCTCAGTTTGTTGATGACACCCTACTGACAGGAGGAGCTACTTGCATAATAGCTAGGAGATTTAAAATGTTGCTTGACAAATCCATGCACTAATCTGGAGGACAAATCAATTATCATAAAAGTTGCATTTACGGATGGAATGAAACCATGAACACCATACATAGCATTGCTCAAATATTCGAGGTTCCCTACAAATGGAGCTGGAACCATTTTAACTACCTAGGGATGCCTGTTAGCAACGGACCATTAAGAACAAACGTGTGGAGTATCACCATTGATAAGATGAAAAAGAAAGTGCAACAATGGGGAGTCTCTTGGCTCAATATGGCTGGGTGCGTGGTCCTCTTAAAGGTTGTCCTCTCCGCTCTACCCCTTTACCATTTCTCTCTGCTCCAGGCCCTTATCACTATCCAGCATAAAATGGAAGCAATCTTAAGACAAATTTTATGGCAAGGTGGAAAAAGTGAGAAAAATATGTTCAATATGGTCAAATGGAGATAGGTAACACATGCGTATGAAAATGGTGGTCTTGCTATTCGCATACCCAAACCATTGAATGTTGCCTTTGGAGGGAGAATAGTGTGGTGCTTAATCACCGGGCAACAAACATGGTGGAAGCAAGTGATGGAAAGTAAATATCTCTCTACTTCAAGGCAAAACCTTTTAGATCAACTCATTCCCAACAGGCCTTGCTCTTGTATCTAGGCTCTCTGTAAAAAATATATCCCCTTTCTTTGCAACAATATCTCCAAAGTTCCACATGGAGGAAGTAGCATAAACATTTGGAACAACAAAATAATGGGTAAGCCTCCTCTTTAAATATTCCGAACACTCAGCGCATTCAAATGCATCTTCGAGAGCATTGGATTAACACTTGGATCAAATTTCTAGTTGGGAAGAGAGTAATAGAAATTGGATGGGTTGGATATTTCCAAATTCCCCCCCAACCTTCATAATGAGAAAACTAATCTGAAGGGAATGCTTCATGGAGTTGCCCCTCTTGCAAAAGATAAAGAAGATAGCTATAGATGGGACCCCTCTAGGCCTTTATACACCTTAAAAGCTATATACGAGGCTCTTCACAGTGAGCACTTCCGTACACCTCCGTGGGAATTATGGAAGTAGGTTTGGAAATCTGAATCTCTCCCCAAGATCAAAATCTTCATCTAAACCCTGGTAAAGGGAAAGATTCTGACAACGAACAATCTAAAAAAAAGAGGCATACAGGGAGCCTCTAGATGCCCCCTATGATCCATGGCAGAGGAGACAATAAATCACTTCTTCATAGAATTCTCCTTTGCTAAAAACTGCTGGTACTCCCTCTCGGATCCCTTTCAAGTTGATATGGTTTCAAACACCTATGTTTCGGATTTGATTGCCAATTGGAAAAAGAGCTATCCTTGCAGAAAAAAAATGAAGAATGTTTCCAAAAGAGTCTGGGACACTCTTCCACATGTCCTCCTCTGGAAAATTTGTCTTATGAGGAACAAATCCACCTTCCAATATCATAAACCTTGCATTAGGAAAGTGCAGAGCGAGACCTAGAGCTTGACTATCGAGTGACTATCGAGACCATTCTAGCAAAAAACAACAGTCAACTCAACTTCAAATATCTACAAGTCGAAGAAAGTCTTCTTTTCGGAAGAGTTCTCGACACACTCCCAAAGAGTAACAAACCTCACGCTCTTCATCCTATTCATAAGGATCAGTGGAAGATCAGGCTTAAGGAAAAGGAGTTCATTGAATGGCTTGATGGAATCAAAAGGCCCACACTCTTCTTCGATGTCGCCTCAAAGGAAAATCCTGGGATAGTAGGAGTTTGAGGCCACATTGTGGATGAGAAAGGCAGTAATGTTGCCACCTTCGAATGGGGATTGGGTCGACTTTAAAATAATAGAGAAGAAGCATATGCCTTAATGCAAGGCCTTCAAATAATAAAAAATATTAAAGATCCAAAAGGCTATGATCTTCGGGGACTCGAAAATAGTCATCAACATGATGTTGAACTCAGATTTGTCTCCCAACATCGCCCTCAGCAGACTAATCACAAGGTATCGAAATTTGAGTAATAAAATCAGAGATCTCACCTTCTATCACATCCTCAGGTCCAACAATAAGAAATCTCACTCACTAGCCAACAAGGCATGCCACAGACCCCCTGGTCAACTCTTTTCCCAAGATAGCACTACATACTCCCCTATACCATGAATTTTCCCCACTGTGTGATCATTGCTAGCATGATCTTTTGTGCCTTCCGGATTTTGTTCTTGCAGGTCTGCCGTGACCATTCCCTTTCCTGCAATTTTCACGTGAACCTGTCCCCCGGGGAATCCCGCCTTCCCCTCATCCTCAGTCAACCTTCCACTCCCTCCTCTCCTATTTATCCTTCTTCCCCCTTGTTTGCATTCCACCAGCTGCACATCGACCATTCAACCTCCCTACTATCCCAAAGCTCTCTGTCTCATGATCCCTGGGGTCCCATTCGCTATCTAACAACGCCCTCTCTGCCCCCTCGAATCCACTCCTACCATCCTTTTTATCTCATGTTCCCCTCCTTTGCAGATCATTGCTGCGCAATGCCCATTCAACATTTTTTTCCCCCTGTTTTCTCGTAGCACCCTATCCCACGATTCCAAGGCTCCCAATCCTTGCTGCCTATCAGTGCCTCCTCGAATCCATTCCTCCATAGTTGTGATCTTGCCCTTCCATACTTCAGTCAATATGAGAAATGAGAATTTCTTCCACTTCTCCGACCTGCAAGCAGAGATGGATTTGATAAAAGCGCAGTTAAAGATAATGCAGGACAGACACCAGGCGGACACCAACTTCCTCCAACACCAAGCACAATCTCTCACAGAGAAGCTGAGGGGAGATAACAATCCTTGTGCTCACATTGAAGAATCCCTGGATATCCTGTGCTACATGGTGGACAAGTGAAATGCTCAGAGTTCAAGCTCCAACAATGTACCCAATTCCAACCCGGACAACAACCACAACACCACAGACATTTCAAATGCCCGACAAGGCAGCAGGAGCTTGTCTTCATTCCTCCATCTATCACATCTAATATCATGTCTTTTAAGTATGCATTTATGTTACTTCAGTTTGTAAGGATTTATAAAGAATCATATATGCAACATAGCATCAATAATAGTAATAGTTAGCATGTTGGAGGTTTGGTTTTTTCCACATCACCCCTCCTTGACATTCTACTTCACTATCTGAATGTAATCGAGATTTCAATCCCCTCTTTTTTGGAATATAAATAGTAATCGACCTTGTTATATATATATATATATATATATATATATATATATATATATATATATATATATATATATATATATATATATATATATATATATATATATATATATATATATAAATATACACCGTATATATATATATATATATATATATATATATATATATATATATATATATATATATATATATATATATCCGTATATATATATATATATATATATATATATATATATATATATATATATATATATATGAACATTTGGTTTAAGAGTAAATCCTAAGTACTCAATGCCTCCATGCATCTCAAATGATTTAAATGGAAAGATATTCTTCAAAAACCACTCCTCCTTCTCCTTTAACTCATTAAAGAAACCACTTGACTTATGAAATTTAACCTTTGTGCTTGTGGCTTTACAATGCTCCTATAAAATGTCCTAAAACTTTCTCCCCTCTATTTTTGAATCATTGGAAAATAAAAATACATCGTCAACTAAGAGTAAATGAACTAGCACTTCATTTTTTCTAGTCTTTATTCTCCATTTGACACTACCTTTTTTTGCTTCTAGAGTAGATCTAATTAGACCATCAGTAATCAACAAAATATAAATATGGATATAGGGGACATCCTTGCATCAAACTTCTAGAAGGTTTGCAAAAAGGAGAGGTTATTATATTAATCATAACTGTGTAAGAAACTGACATTACACAACCCACAATCCAATTGATAATAGTAAGACTAACCTCATATGAAGTGGACTGAGTCTTAATTAAAGCATATTTGTTTTGTCATAGGCCTCTCACATATCTAATTAGACTACCATGGATGTCATCTTCTTAATTCTGATTATGCAAAGATCATCTTTTGTAGACCTTTTATGTTTATCAATTTGTGTAACTTTTAAAAACCCAACTTGTTCAAGAGATATAACATTTGATATTTTCCTTTTAAGTCTAATTGCCATAAATTTGGAAATTAATTAGTATATGTAGTTACATGATGTGATAGGCTTAAACTCATCAAATGTCTCAAGCTTGTTAGATCTTGGGATGAGGGCTATAAACTAGAATCGAATGAGCCTAAAACCTTATCTAAATCCCTAACCTCTCAAATAAACAAGAGATATAACATTTGATATTTTCTTTTTAAGTCTAATTGCCATAAATTTGGAAATTAATTAGTATATGTAGTTACATGATGTGATAGGCTTAAACTCATCAAATGTCTCAAGCTTGTTAGATCTTGGGATGAGGGCTATAAACTAGAATCGAATGAGCCTAAAACCTTAACTAAAGCCCTCACCTCTCAAATAAATCTTAATATCATTTCTCACCAACTCAAAGAACCGAGAAAAAAAAAAAAAAAAAAAATATATATATATATATATATATATATATATATATATATATATATATATATATATATTAAATAAATAATAATAATAATAATAAATAAAAAATAAAAATCCATTATTTTAGGCCCAATACTCATCTTTTTGGAAGGATGCCAATATTGTCATTATCTCTTGCTTAGAGACCTCTTAAAATAACCTATGATTGTCTTCGGTAATCACCATCAATGGAAAATTAAAAGGCACCTTTACAATCTTTGTTATATTAAAGCATCTAAATTCCTTATAAATAGAACAAAATTGCTTAACACCCAAATAACTAAGTCCTTAAAGCTTCTAATGATTTTACCCGCTTCATTCTTTGTATTCCATATGTATTTATACTCTTCATTTAATGATCAAATTGTTGAAAATATTTATTATTCTTATTTTCCTTTTTTAATATGATTTATGTTCCAGGGGTGACATGAGGAGGAGGGGTGCTCTATGGCCTCGAGGAAGTTAGAGTTGTAGAGTATTTTCGAGGCTTAGGATGTATGAAAAACAACCAAGCTAAAGCTTATAACCTGTACCAAGGGATTCAGGTAGCCAAAGAATATTAGGTAGATTCTCTTGAAAATGTAACTATAGTTGGTCTTCATAATTACTACTGTACTTTATCATTATGTATTTATTCTCAAATTGAAAAAGAAGAAAAAAATTATATTGAAGCAAGGGTTTCATACTCATTTTATTTATTTATTAGGTCATAGCCTCCATTGTAGGCTTCTAGGGTTTTTCTTGAGTCTTAAGAGTCATTGTCACATTTATTAGACTCGTCTTGGGCTTTTGTATCATGTAAAGAAAATTATTTTTGAGTCAAAACAATTATTTGTCACCTCCTCACCAAGTTTCCCCTACCTTGATGAATTCGGCCCAAATTGGGGTTATTCAACCCTATGGAAGCAGTATAAATAGAAGAAGAGCTTGAGCCATTTTGCATCCATCTTCAACAAGTTCGATCTATAATGCAGGAAGAGAAAAAGAAGTGTAAAGTCAAGGACAAGAAGGTAAAATCAAAGGAAGGAAAAAATTTGAAGTTTTGGGGCATATTCTCTCTAGGTTTTTGGGCAAGTTGTAGGGGCCACATTTTATGCAATGATTGTAGGTCCGAAATTCTGAGTTGTAGGGGGGTTGAAATTATAGATTGAAGCAGTTTTGAAGGAAGTGACTCTCATTGACTTTGGTAGTGTTTATGTAGTTGGAAGGAGGGTTGACTTGGTGATTGGAGGAGGTCTTTGTTTTGGTCAAAAAAGTCTTGGAGTGTCTCACTTTTACTTGGTTCGATTATAGAATAAGATTTTTACTGTGTTTTCCCCTGAAGAGGGGTTTTGCCTTGGTTGAGTGCCTACAACTTTTGTCTATTGTTCTTGTGGTCTTCATGCATTTTTAATATGGTAATTTCTTGATTAAATATAAAATAATAAATAAGTAAAGAAGCAAACATAAATCACAAGTAATTATCAAGAAAAGAGGAATCAAAACCCTAATAACTACATGTGTTGATTTCTCAACATGGTATCAAAGCTAAGGTGAAGGAAGGACTATTTGAATATCACTTTGTTGGTTATCATTTGAAGGATGGAAATCATTCTTGAAAGGAAGATATCTCTCATCAATGGCAAGCTATTTGAAGATGGGACTCAAGACCCTTAAATATCTCTTGAAATTTACAGATAGCTTTGGTGTAAAGATCATCTACAATCCATCTAGTAGAGTTAAAATCGGAGGATCATTGATAGTGGAGCCTTAATACATATGACAAGAGAAAGTGGACAACTTAAAACTTTATCAAAAGTATCATCGTATCATCCAGTGGAACTTGGATATAGAAATAGATATGTATTAAAAGGACTTGGATCTACCTCGTTGAAACTAGAAGATGGTGGAAAGATTCATCTCAATGACATCCTCTATGTTCTAGTTTGAAAAAGAATTTACTTTATACTTTTTGTCTAGACTATAAAGGAGATATAATTTCCTTTATATATGGAAAAGTTATTGTTTGGGGAAAAGACTCTAGTATTGAAAAAGTAAGTGTTAGTGGGATTCGTGAAGGAAGATTGTATATACTTTTAACACAATCTCCTCAAGCTCTTGTTCACATGGATATTAGTCCCTGTGAGATTTGTCATAGAAGATATGGGCACCTTCATTATAAAATAATTTCCCTCTATGAGTCAAATGGTAAAAGGAATCCCCAACTTGAAAAAGGATCATGAAGGAGTATGCAAGGGATGTGCTTTAAGGAAGAATACAAGAAAACCATTTTCAAGCAGTGACAGAAGGTCTAAAGAGGTGTTAGATTTCATTCATTCTGATGTGTGTGGACCAATGGAAAATAAATCTCTTGGAGGCCATCTATATTATGTCACTTCCAATGATGATCACTCTAGGAAGACTTGGAACTATCTTCTAAAAAATTTGAAAGTTTAAAGATTTAAAATCAGAAGTGGAGAACTTAACAGAAATAAAGATAAAGATGTAACAACCTCGGGTTAAAGTTAATGTAATAAATATTGATAAACTCAAAATAATACTAAGGTCACGGGACATGTGTTCCAAGTTGAATGTTGTGGAAAGCACTATAGTGGGCATAATTTCTAGTTTATTAATGGCAAAGGAAATTGGCAAAGGCAAAGGGGCATTAGTTGGAATTTATTTATGAAAATAAAGGAAAATGGCAGAAAAGTAAGGTGAAGAGACACAGATTTGCATGAGGGAAATTAGAGGGAAAATGAAGAAAATTGAGGCCTTAATAATGAAAAGGCTTTTGAGGATCAGTTCACAGCTTTTTGTCAATTCGGATTTGGAATTAGTTTGAGAGAGAGAGAGATAAGAGCTCCAAGAGGAGAAAGTAAGCAAGCAAAGGAAGGGAAAAAGAAAGCAAAGGACAAGCAAGGAAAGCAAGAGAAGGTTGTATCAACAACTTTAGCAAGAGGATTTTGTAGGTAAAAGGTTGCATGTGTGATTTCCTAGCTGAGGTGGGAATTCATGGTTCATGCATTTGTTTATTTGGTTCATTTCCTTTCATTGGCATGGGTTTTGTCGGGTTTGAAAATGGTTTCACACTTGCCTTTATTGAAAAATGTGTAACTAGGTTTGGTCTTCATAAATATGAAACGTACTTTTTATTCTTATATATTGTAAAACGGAAGAAAATTATTATTATTATTTTATGAGCATGGGTTTCATGCTCAAGGTAATTTATTTTATAGGTCAAACATCCATTGAGTGCTGCTAGGGTTTTTCCTAGGTCAAGAAGTTAAAAGAGTCATTGTCATAATTTGAAGACCCCTTCGGGCACATTGTAACTTGTAAAGAAAAATATTTTTGTGCTTAAAATTGTCAAAATATCCTCCAAGGTTAAGTCAGCTTGGTAGATGGCAAGTCGGCCTTATTTTAGGAGCCACATCCTCGAAGCAAATTCATCACTCTCTCATCCAATCAAAGGAGGAAGAGGAAGAAGGCAACGACGAAGGAAGAGGATTAAGAAGACTTGGTTTTGGGCTATTTCTCTCTCACACATGTGAAGGAAGGATAGGGTTTTTGCAACATATCTAGGGTTTTCCTCTATAAGTTTGATCTTGAAGGAGAGAAAGCAAGGAGGTTAAGCGAAGGTCACAAGAAGCCATCCTCAAGATCTAGAAGTCAAAGAAAGCAAACAGAAGTTATTAGGAAGTCCTGGGAGGCTAAAATAATCTCACATGTGTGGTAGCAACAACTGAAGGAGGGCCAAAAATTTAAGATCTATAGTTGAGGCCGAAATTTCGCAACTGGGGGTCGAAAGTGTTGTTGACTTGGACAAGAAAATCACATCATCCTAAAAGGTTGGAATTGGTCTTGGAAGGAATCGGTCTTGGTCTAGAGGTCTTGGAATTCATCAATTAAATAATCTATAATGAAGAGAATATATTTATGGGTTTTCCTCTCCAAAGGAGAGGTTTTGGCCCTGGCTTGCAACCTATATTATGTGTCCTTGTTATTATTGTTTTGGTAGTTGTTTGATGGTATACAAACTTAATAATAGCTGAAGAAGATAATAATTAAGAAAAGGTAAAAATACATCAGAAGAAGTTATCAAAGAAAGAGAAATCACTCTAATTATTGCCCTTAATATTTCTCAACAACCTTGCCATTTCCTCAATAGCCATGGTGTGATGGGATTCATTTATTAGTCGAGCTTTGGATTGCTGAAAGTTTTTGGAACCAGGTGAGGTGGTCTCGGGAAAATTACCAAGGGTTGGGGGTGGAGATGGTTTTCTCTAGGAAGCCCTCAACAGTTTGGTGGAGACAGGAAAATTCCTTAAGGTATGGTGAAGAAATTCTGAGGCATCCAATCTTGTTTTGCCTTTGTGAACTCTTGATTGGTTTTGGCAAGATCACAGTAGTTTGAGGGTAGAGGTGGTTTAACCTCTGGATTCCCTTGGTTTTTTATGTCCTGGTTTATCCCATGAGATCCCACATTCATGCTTGGAATATGGAACGGGGGTGATTGGATGAAAGACAGATTTGGTTCAGCTCAATCTATGGTATGGTAATACATGGAAATCCCTGACTTGGTTGGCTTTTGCATATGTTAATAAGATTTATTTTCCTATTGTGATTTATGAGCATTGGTACTTGTTATTATGTGGATTTGGTGGTTTTTTTTTCATGGTTAATACTATACTTAATTGTTCGTTATAGGCTCATATCCTAGGATCGCATCCTCTGAATTGAATATTTTAGGTCATAACCATTGAAAACTAGGATTATGAGTGAAATTATAGGCTCATAACTGCATACATGCCTTGTTGTGGGTGTGGTTGTCATCCCAGGGTAGAGAAAAAGGGTTCCTGTAGAAATTATACAACATATATGTATATCATGGATTCAATCCGATCTAACAATGTACTAAAGCTAGATACTGAATCGCTTCTACAATTCCATTATGGAAATTAAACACAATCGCCAATCACATGAAGCAAAGAAAGAATAAAATCAAACCACAACATAGATAATTTCACGAGGAAATCTTGTTGGTCAAAACCCCTTTATCATATATCATATATTCCACAAGGAATCATGAAACAATACAATGCATTCTTCCTCACAAGAATCTCCTGCACTCTGCCTATCGTCTCACATTGATCCAGACAAAATCAGGCCAACACTTAGCCAATTCTCAACCTGTCTTCAGTTTGCCTTGCTCATGAAAATCATGAGGAATGCAATCTCTATTCCTTAGGAATTTCAACCTTTCTCAACTGCGCTGAGTATCATGGGCATCCTGTGTTGTTTTAACTGCATCTGGGCAGTTTGCTATAATCACAACTGATAGTTAACTTCCCTTTAACCTTTGTCTCAAATGGGTCTCCACTGGAACTAACATGCATGCAACTATTAATAGTAAATCATCAGTTGAATGTTAGATCATTGATTGTGAATTAAATGATATTTAATTCACTTGATCTCTCATTAGTGCAACAATCAGTTACAACTAGCTCAACTGATTTTAACTCACCTAGATTGAGTTAACTGATTTCTCATGCATTAACTAATGCACCAACTGCAATTCAAACTCTATTACAACTAGAATTACTCTACATGCCTCACCAACTACCCTCAACTCTAAATTCTTGAGCTAACTGAGTTTATCACACTTGGTTAACTTTTACAAGTGATTTTGAGATAAGATTACAATTTATTGTCCAACTTAATTAAGGGATAATTAAATTAGAAACATTTACAATTTATTAAATAAATTGCATTACACACTAATGTATCGCTTAGACCCATCACTGTGTGAGTATCGCTTGGACCTGTGATCTCACGATCCCACATTATTTTTTGTAAGCTAGTCTAGTTCTATTAATTAATAAAATATATTACAGTCCATTGTTCCGAGCAGAGAAACTTATCCAATTCCTACTCCCAGCTGTGTCCAAAAATTCAAAATGAAGGGATGCCCATAGTAGGGAAACAAACATGTTACTTGTCTTTGAAAACTTGATTCACCTACATTCTCTAATACATTATCAAAACTACTAAAAATAACTATGAAAACGATAAATAGCAAGTCTGTCCAGAGATGGACTGAGGTGCGAAAACCTTCATTCGTTGACTGCATCGTCATGATGTTCTTCATTAGGTGTCAGCAGTTTCTCCTTAGTGACTGGACACCCATAGATGTGGGTAATTTCCTCTTGTTCGTCCATGAAGAGTCGTGGCTTTGGCTCCATCGGCTCTCCGCGTTCATCATATTTTCACCAGCACCTTGACATCTAGCGCCACATATTGGGCAGGGACAAGGAGGAAGTTTTGATGGGCAAACGCGTGAGTTTTTTTGGCAAGGGAGTGATTGTGAGGGGAATTGTCGATTTACGATACTTCCTCTTAATTATGGGCAAAGGCGGCGCGGATGACTTAGCAGTCAGGAATAGGTAAGCTATGGGAGAAGACTCGGATGGCTCATCTGCAAGGATGAGGGTGGCCATGAGAGTAGAAGGAGCGTGAGGAGCGTCCGCAGTCTGGAAGGCATAGGTGCTAATAGTGGTGGCTAGGGTTGCAGAGAGAGTCGAGGAACTTTCAATGGCCGAGGCTACGGATGGAGGGTCGAGAGAAGTTTTAGGTCCAACAATAGATTGGTAAAAATGGAATGTGGAAGCTCTAGTTAGTCTGGCTAGCAGGGCTCCTCTCATGCTGCCTCTGCGAGGATTTTATCTCTGCCTAGGCACCATGGTAGTGAGAGAATAGTGCTATACAGAACGCACCAGATGACGAGGGAGGAATTCGGAAGTGCTTCGATGGAAATTCAGAGAATGAATGTAGAGGAGAGCTTGGCGTCAGTCTATTAAGGCAATGCCTCTCCAATCGAGGCCCCATATGGTGTGCACCTGCTCCATTAAGTGCATTAACTGCTTATTGCTGCAACTAGGTACGGAATGCTTGTTGTGGCATCGTCGGTTCTTCATGTGGTGTGTCATTACGCACCATGGGGTGGCATGTCCCTCACATCACTCGGATAAGGGTCCCACGATCCCACATTAGTGCGTGTGTCGTCATGTTGTTTCTGGATGCCAATTTCACTGTTTCTTGTTGCAAACTTCAACAGTTCCAGCTCAGGTTTTGGAAATCTAGTGTGGTTATTCAGCCTCTAAGCGACTTGTAGACCCTGTAGGATTTCACTAGGTGGTTATTTTGTAGACCCCACTTCCTTAAATAAAACTAGGAGGTCAGTTCATGTCATAATTGCACTCCACTTCACATTTACCCGAAGGGCTTGTAAAAGTAGGTAAATGTGGGCTGGCAGTGTTATAAATTGGTATCAAAGCTTCCATGTTCAGTCACCTGGACTGGATGAGCGAGATGTGATTGTTATGAATGCATGTTAGTCATATGCATGTGTTGTAGTGGCTATGGTTGTTGTGTATCTAGTTGGTGTTACAGTGCATGGCGTCGACAAGTCGATATGCCAATATATATATATATATATATATATATATATATATATATATATATATATATATATATATATATATATATATATATATATATATATATATATATATATATATATATATATATATATATATATATATATATATATATATATATGTTCTGATAATTTATTATAGTCCCTACCATTCCATGTCCCGCATAATGGAGGACCCATTTTGTGACCTGTGAACATTTTCATGCCTTGAAAACATCATCAATGCATTCCTCTAAGCATGAGCTTCAATTGCCCTAAAGACATCTCCTTGCAAAAAATCATGAAAACGTCTCCTTTTGCATTGGCGCGGGTAGACAGTTCATCACTCGCGCCAATGGGGAAAATCCTACAAAGAGGCCGCGCCAACTGGCGCTCTGTCCCAGAGTAGTAGTCGCGCCAGCCAATTTAAGAGTGTTTTTTAAATAAAGATGGCGGAAGTTGTGTTTCAACAAACTCAGAAACCATTGCCTATCTTGAGTTGGGAGGTTTGGCTGCGGAAGTTCTATGGAAGGGAAGTGGTTTTCCACCTCCCATGGAACCTTCCTTATTGATAGGGCCAATCCCACAATAATAGGGATCCCAACTCCCTCCTTCCCCATCTATAAAAGCCTACTCAATCCCATGGCAAGCTAGTCTTGAAGTGCCTAAGCTTTGAATCTCCAAATTCCCAAGAACCTTTGTGTTGTAAGAGCCCTCTTTCTTCCCTTAAGGCCGACTCAAGTAAGGAGACTATCGTCGAGAGACTCTAGAGAGGTTTTCCCTTTCCCTGGCGAGCTTTGCGAGACGTGAACGACTGGAGACCCATCCGAAGGAGACCACGACGTCAGAACATTGGTTGTAATCTCTTTCGATTTTTATTTAATGAATGATTACGATTATGGTTCCACTCTGTTTTCGATTATGTCAATATGAGTAGTATCCTTTCTTACTGATATTTAGTTGTGTATGCTGGATTTTATGCTTGTATCTGTTTGTTTCTTGCATGTGCAGGTGTCCATCCGCGGAGATCATGGAGGATCGTGATCTGCCGAGGCTGAGGAACGGGAACACTCTCTTCTTCAGATCGTAGCATTGGATTCCAGGTAGGCCTCCATCTTTGGTCCTTTCATTCGTAACTAGGAACTTGCGTCGTAACATTTCGTGATTGTTGCTAGACCCCTGCTGGGCTAGTAGGGATCGCCTCTGTCCGCAGAGGGGATTTACCTCCTCAACAATTTGGCGACTCCACTGGGGATCGTCTAGATTTCACTGTCTCATTTAGATTGTCTCGTTTTGATTATTTTATGATTTTCCTTGCTTGATGAGCCTTCTGGGTTGGGTTCTTTTGCTGTTTTTGCTTCTTGGTTTGCTTAGTATACATTGATCTGCTTCTGGAGAAGTTATTTTTTGTGTGAAAACTCAGTGGCGCATGTTGCTTTTGTTGCTTGGCGCCGGTTAGCACTACGGCGCCAGTTGCAGCCTTACAGTCGCGCCACTCCTGTAAGGTTTTTGAGTTTGCTCAGTTTTGAGCTCTCTGGGTCTGGTCAGTGCTTTTCTTCTTGATTTTCCGACTACCTGAGTGTGTTGGAGTCTTGTTTGACTGGGAATTTGCCTTCGTCCTTTGGTTGTTTGCTTTTATCTATCGATTTCACGTTTTAAGCCCTAGGGCATCTAGTGGCTTTGTGTATCGAGCCCTCCTTGGGAGTTTTGGTGTTTCGTTTGTCCAGTCAACTTTCTGATTGCTCCTCCGCATCCTCTTAGTAGTTGTTCATTGTTTTGTTGCGATTTTTGGGTGATTTCTCATTCCTTCATTCAAATTTCGTTTGGTCTTGCTTTGGGCCTAGATCACACGGTCCATTGGAGCCTTTGAGTCTTTTCTTGGTTTTGAGAGACTTTGGTCGATTTGGGATCTGATTGCTTGTGTCGTTGAGTGAAATTTGCTTGTTTTTCTCTCTCAATATCGTTTCTCAAGTTGTTCCATTTGTTTTCAGTTTGTTTAGTGCATTTAGCTATCAAACGTTGAAAATTACAAAAAAAAATCTCTTGTGCTTTTGGTTGAATTAGTGCAAATTGAAATTTTTTGATTTTACTAGTAATTAGTGATTTGAATGAAAAGTTTTCAATTTCATTAGTTGCATTAGAGATCTCATTGTTTGTCTTCCGAATCATTTTGTTTGTGTAAAGACTCTCAACTCTTCTGTAGCTAGTTTTCATTGAACAAAATGGTCTACTGTGGCATGTAGCTCTGCATTTAGGATTTTTTGAAACAATACATTCGTTAGGGCCTGAAAATTGAAACCTAATTGAAGATCAACTTTAAAATCCACTCAATTAACCTAAGGCAGCATTGAAATCTAACGAAACATATTTATAGGTCTAGGCTAGAGACGTGTTCCGGCGTCTTTAAACCTACCAGTTGTCATTCGCCTTTTGGCCTTAGACAGCGCTAGTATGGACTTGTGCTCCCCGTACCATCGCGTATATAAAGGGAGACCCCTCTAGGTTTTCAATCGTTTATCCACAGGAAGCTGAGTCTGCCGCCTTATACCCGTGATACACTGAACACAGCATTTGGGGAGATTGCCTGTTTGTACGGAAAGTCCTTGGTTGATTTCTGTTTCATTATTGAAACCAAGGTGTATATTGCAGTTCATGGATATTTGGTACACCCTTTGTGCCTAGTTTTTCCTGAGCAGTCATTTGGTCTTTTCTGACTCCCTAAATTTGAAAAGACCGTCAAGCGCTTGTCCTTTCACGCTTGTATCAAATCTGAAAGAGATAGAGTCATCTTTCTATCATTTCTCGACTCTTAAAACATGAAACGGTAGAGTTTCTTACTTTTCAATGTGGTAAAAATTAATCACCCACGATTACATGCCCGCTTAGATATTGCTTGTTGACCGTTTGATCGTGTGTCTTGACTCTTTTTCAGCCCATGTGTGTGTTGGTTTTTTTTCTTCTCTTGTCGTTTGCCACAGTGGCGGAACCCTCGGTTTCGTCTACTGGTAGTCCTTACACGGACGATTCTTCAGAGGGAGCCCCACCACGATCCTCCCCATGCCGAACCGCGACGACTGTTGTTTACGAGAGTTTCTGACGGGGGACCGGTTCTCCGCGAGCAGCCTTTGGAGACAGTGGGGTTCAATTGGCCTTTTCGGTCCCCAATGTACGGGTGAGATAGGAGGGCGATTTCCTTTCTCTCGCATCGGGTTCGCCTTTTGTTGCTGTTGTTTTTCCTCCTAGTCCTCGTCGTCTCTTACGAGATTTAACGGCAGGATCAACCATGAGTGATTCTGGTGAGGAAATCCCAACATCTGGTGAAGACTATCAGCTCTTCCCACGAAGATTATTTGAGGGAGACAACTCTGAGCTGGTTGCCATGTCAATAGCCAGTCCTTCTTTACCACAAGGATACAGATCTCTGGGATCTGCGGAATTCGAGATCATTTCAAGCTGCGACCTCTATGGGAATATCATCTCCTCTTCGAGACGGTACATACCACCGGGGTGTCTCCTCGAACGCCAGTCACTTGTTCGATCGGCCTTTATCCTGTGTGGTCGCCTCTTCTCTGTTGTCTCGAGCCTACTACTAGGGCTTGGCCAACTCCGAGAAGATGTTTATCTAGCCACTACTATGCAGGAGAACATCTCTCTGGATGAGTATCGGTTGTCTTTCACAATAATAGAGGCAGGATTCAGACAGTCTCCAAGATCTCACAGATCCTCTTACTTTTAAACGCATGCACGGATAGTACTCCCAAGTATTATACTTTCAGAAATGATGGCAAACACGAGAGATTTTGCGTCTACCCGCTCCTGAGGCTTATCTCTATGCTCAAGGTTTACCTTATAACCAGGTTTATAACCCGCAAGAACAGTCTTTCCAAGGCCAACCTACGGGCCAACCTGGCTATCTTTATGATCCACAGGGGCAGCCCATTCAAGGCTATCTTGTCGGCCAACAAGGGCCATCGTACGGTCCGCAAGGACAATATTATAGCCCTTCTAGTCAACTTGTTCAGCCTCAGCCGGGGTATCAACCGGGACCGGTCTATGGTCCTGGGTGGCAAATATAGCCTTCTTTACCGATGCAACCGCAGTATCCTGTCGTTTCTAACGTTGCATATCAGCGGGGACCATCCTATGGTCACGCCGGAGTCAAATAGTTTTCCGACAAGCCTGGTCTTGTTCCTGCAAGACCGGTTCATGCGACTAGCCGTGTCATACTCCCAGGAGCTTCGCCCGGCCCATCACGTTACCAACACAGGGCTCACCCACCAACCGTCAACACAACGCAGCCGGCACCCGCTGTCTATCAGGGTCAGCACAGTCATAGGTCAGCCCTCTCACCTAGGTCAACTTTGTTCACCTCGGGTCGGCCCTCTCATTCGGGTCAACCTGTTCATTCAGGGCAGCCCTCTCATTCCGTTCACTCTGCTCAGCAGCCTGTTCATTCAATGCCGCAGCCAAATCAACAGCTGCGCCCTACGTACCAGGCTCCGCAGGGTTCCACTTTTCAGCAGCCTACTCATCCTCAGGGTGGTTATTATCCTCATGGTTAGTCTCAACCGAACTATAACCACCCCAGAGGCTCTCAGTATTATCCTCCTCCACCCGGTTCTACCTACACTCAGCAGCCAAATCCAAACGCTGCTTATACAGGGCCGACGCATAATCAGGGTCCGTACCCTGGTTATCAAGCCCCACACTATGGTTACCAGCATCCAAATCAGTCTGGTTATACGACCTACGCCCCCTACGGTCAAAATCCTGCAGGACAGAACCCGTGGGGGCAAGGCTATTCACAACCATCGTGGAGTAGATGCCAGGACCTCATCCCAGGCCTGGCATGATGGTCATGATTTATTCCTCTCCACTACGAACCCTGTACCTTGTTCTTAGGATGTTCAAAGTTGGACCAATGATGCGATTTTACATAATCCTTATTGGCCTCACGGTTCCCACCAAAACCCAGTGGTGCACAATTTGACTGGAGAAAGGACCCCAGGCATGTGATGATGTGCGCATATTTGGTGTTCGTCTAACTCTCCAGGTCGACGATTAGGTCCTTTAACGTCTTTTCCAGCGTACTCTAACAGGAGCTGCTGCTAAGTGGTACATAGAATTACCCCGTGGCATTTTCCAAGATTTCAACTCTTTAGCCATGGCTTTCCTCACGCATTTCCAGTTACCGGTCCGGTATGAGGCCGGGACGCACCTCCTGACTTCTCTGAAGCAGGACAAGGCCACTCACATCTCGGATCACATTCATGAGTGGCGGCGCCGTCGTCGACTGATCAAGTTTCACATACCTGATCAGATTTTGACTCACTGGTTCACCACCTCCTTTGTGAATAAAATCACTCAGGATATCGCGATGGGAGCGTGTGTGACAGAGGAACAAGCTATCGCGCGTGCCCAGTACTTGGATCTTGTTTATTCATAGTCTGGCACGCTTTATGACATCTTGACTGATGCTCCACGGCCCGGAACCACTAAGGCTCCGCCTACCCCTGTGGTGGATGGTGTCATTGGTTCCGTCTCTCAAAATTCGAAGAAGTCTTCGAACGGGAAGCAGAAGGCTAATTCTTCCAACAATACCTCTGCTAATCCCGCCTCATCCGATTCTGGTAAAACCGCGGAGGTGAATGCCGTTCAGGCCAATCCTGCGGACAAATCCTCCAAGGGGAAAAAGAAGGGCAAAGGCAAATCTAAATCTGATGCCCCGAAACCAGAATCTAAATCTCGTACTGAGGATGGCTCCCAGCGTAAACCGAAGTACCCTTGCCTCATCTGTGAAGGGGACCATTATACTAAGGATTGTCCACGACGATCCGAGGTTATTCAACTTCTTAAAGGCCCAAAAGGGACTCCGGCCGTGTTAAAAGAGCCATTTCCCTCTCAGCAGACCCAGATGGTCGAACAGCCGTCACCATCTGCACCGTTTGGGTCTCAGGTTTTCATGGTGAAGAGTGTTGCACCTATCTCTGTCGCTACGCGGTCGAAGGATTACAACGAATCACGGCAGGCACCCGGGAAGGCAGTTGCGGATGGGCCGCCTCCCCCACCTGTCTCCGGTCCGTTGGAAATCGAGAAGCCTTCTCCTGAACCCGTTGTGAAGCCACCTCCCAAAGGTGTCCTTCGAAGATCTTCTTATAATCCAAATGCTCGTGCCGCTCAACATTACAACATTGTTGAGGATTTGGCACAGGTGCCGTCTGCCATGTCTGCGCTAGAAGTTCTTCAAAGTTGTCCTTCGCAACGGAAGGCTTTACTGTCTGCGATCGGGGGCATTGATCCCGCCGACTCGAGTCTTCTCACCTTCGATTTGGAGAATTTCACTCCCCGGCTTCCACATCAAATCGCTCTGGTTATTCAAGTCGGGATTAACGGTCTAAACATTCATAGGGCCGTCGTGGATGAGGGTGCATCTACCTGCGTTATGTCCTCCGCTTGCTGGAAGGCCATCGGCTCTCCAGCCCTGTCGTCATCTCCCAATGCCCTTGAGGCATTTGATGGTCGGGAATCTAAACCCCTGGGCGTTCTCGAGAGTCTAGCGATCACATTACAGGGAAAAACTGTCAACGTAGAAGTGGAAGTGGTTGACGTTAAACTCAACTACAATATACTTCTTGGCCGCAGCTGGACCCATGCCATGCTCTGCGTGCCATCCACCGTCTTTCGATTCATTAAGTTCCCTCACGAGGGAAAGATTGTCACGGTGGATCAGTTGTCATTTTTCACCTCTTCCTCTAAGAACAACGTGCCATACGTGGATCAAATTCCGAATCCCCCAGACAGTGTAGGACCTGGTCTCTTCAAAGACCAAGTCCTCATGGGTATCTTTCCCGCACCACCACCGCATACCGCTCAAGTCAACATGTTGTCCAGGTCCGATGACCCCTGGCTTATTCCTACGCCTGAGCAGGTATATGAGTTTGGAGAATCAATGCCTTTAACGCCAGTAGAGATCAACTACTGTGAGATTGTTGCTGCATCTGATCCTCCACCTCCTCAGCATGCTCCTTTGAGCATGGCTCTCAACGTCTACTCTCAATCCCCCTGGCTTGGTTAGGCTGATTCACCTGATCCTCTCAGAGAGACTTTTCCTTCCGATGAGGCTATCATTGAAACTATGTCTCTTGAGGACCTGCCTTGGGGCGATGGACATCATCGCTCCTCGTTTATGCCTAGTTTGGGGGCAATGACTGATTGTCTAGAGTGTTATGCTACTCAAGTTTCTACCCCTCCTCTTCAAACGCCCATCTTGACGCATGAGGTTTTTTCGGAGGGTAACCTGGGTAACATTACTCAAACTGTTCCGATCAACATCTCCATTAAACCGGGGATTGTTGAGAATATTCATGTGGGTGTGACTTGTTCTCCCAATGAGATTCAAGTCTATACTGAGCTTTTCAAAGAATTCAGAGATGTTTTCGCGTGGTCTTACGAGGAAATGCCGGGGATTGATCCCAGTATCGTAGTGCACGAGATTCCAACCTATCCAGGTGCGAAACCCGTGCGCCAACGCTTACGCCCCATGCATCCTCGAAAAGCCGCCGCCATCAAGGCAGAAGTTGAAAAACTTCTGAACGCAGGTTTCATTTATCCCATCCCCCTCACAGAATGGGTGTCTAACATTGTCCCTGTCGATAAAAAGCAGGGTACGATTAGAGTTTGTGTGGATTATCGCGACATCAATCACGCCTATCCCAAAGATAATTATCCCACTCTGTTTATAGACCAGATCATCGATGAATGTGCTGGGAGTGAGATCTATTCCTTAATGGACGGTTTCTCAGGATATAACCAAATCAATATTGCACCTGAGGATCAACACAAGACCACATTCATCTGTCCGTGGGGTACTTTTGCGTATAAAAAACTCCCGTTCGGCTTGAAGAACGCTAGAGCCACTTTTCAGCGTGCGATGTCCTACGCTTTTCATGACATTCGCCATATCGTTCAGCCTTATCTGGACGACTTTCCAGCCCATTCGGGTAAGCGAGAGGACCATCCTGAGCATCTCCGCCAGATCTTTCTTCGTTGCAGGCGCTATATTATCAGGCTCAATCCTCATAAATGCGTCTTTTGCGTTGATTCTGGCCGTCTTTTAGGATTCATCGTCTCGAAAGATGGAATTCGCCTTGACCCTTTAAAGGTCGAGGCCATCGTAAATCTCCCATCACCCTCCTCCCTGTATCAGTTACAGAGTCTGCAAGGGAAAGCGAATTTTCTTCAGCGCTTTATCCCGAATTATGCCGAGGTGGCCAAAGGATTCACTCGTTTGTTAAAGCAGAACGTTCCCTTTCATTGGGACGAAATTGCTCAGGAATCCTTTGAGAAGCTGAAGACGTTGCTTGTCAATGCTCCGTTGCTTCGTCCTCCGAACTACCACCGCAACTTCACTTTATATCTAGCCGCCGCATTTAGCACCATAGCCATGGTCTTGGTGCAGGATGACGATGACGGTGATGAACATGTTGTTTATTACCTGTCACGGAACCTTCTCGATCCAGAAACGCGTTATGCTCATGTCGAGAAGTTGGCATTGGCAGCAGTACACGCTGTACAACGCTTTCGCCATTACATCCTTTTGCGTACGATAACAGTGGTTTCAGACTGCAACCCTATGACGTATATTCTTTCTAGACAATTACTGGGGGGCAAGTACTCCAAATGGATTGTGATCCTGCAGGAGTTTGACTTGGAGTTCACTACTGCTAAGTCAACTAAATCACTGGTCTTCGTGGATTTGATATGTTCTCTCCCTACAGACTCTGTTCCCTCACACTCTGAAGACCATATACCGGACGAAACACTTTTCCTCATCAGTACTCGTGACCCTTGGTACGGTGACATAATAGTGTATCTTCAGACCTCGACATTTCTGTCTGAGTTGGATAAAGTTGCCCGCCATCGAATTCGGCACCAGTCCCAACCCTACCGTATAGTAGGAGATACCTTATATCGCGTTGGAGTAGATTCGGTGCTCCGGCGATGCCTAACCTTGGAAGAGGCTGAGAAGGTCCTAAATGACTGCCACAGTGGCGCCTGTGGTGGACATATGTCCGGGTATGCTACTGCCCAGAAGATTCTGCGAGCAGGTTATTTCTGGCCTTCCATATTCAAAGACTGTATCACTGCAGTCCGTAAATGTCATCCATGCCAGATATTTCAGCGCAAGATGCGCGCGCCGCCTTTACCATTGCATCCCGTTATTACCGTCGGCCCTTTTGCGAAATGGGGCGTGGATTTTATGACGTGTAACCCTCACTCGGCCGAGGGGCATGCGTATATCATTGTCGCCGTCGACTACTTCACCAAGTGGGCCGAGGCGATGCCTACACTAGATGCTGATGGTAAAACGGCTGCTCAATTTATATTCAACCACGTTATTTCATGATTCAAGGTTCCTCAAGCCATCGTTACTGATCACGGTACTCATTTCTGAGATTATATGATGGCGGAGCTGACTTCAACATTGGGCTTGTGTCACGACAACTCGACACCATATTACCCTCAAGCGAATGGTCAGGTTGAAGCAGTGAACAAGGTTTTGGTCACTATGCTTCAGCGAATGGTTGGTATTCACAAATCCAATTGGCATCTCCAACTGTTCTCACCTCTCTGGGCATACCGAACATCTGCAAAGAGTGCAACTGGGTTCACACCATTTCAATTGATGTATGGCCTAGAAGCAGCTCTTCCGGTTGAATGCGAGATTCCTTCGTTGAAATTAGCTGTGGAGCTTCTACCTAAAACTTTCGCTGAGGAAGAATGTCTTCTGTATCTGGAACGGTTAGATGAAACCCGTCGTCTGGCTACTTTGGTTATCGAAGCACAAAAAAGAGCGTCAAAACACATTTTGATCAATCTGTTTCTCCTCGTTCCTTTATTGAAGGAGACCTCATCCTCCTGTACGATCAAGCACATGACAAGCTTGGAGCCGGTAAGTTCCAGCCTATGTGGCATGGGCCCTATATAGTAAAACGCGTTTTGAAAAACGGGGCCTACGAGCTTATAGATTATGAAGGAGTTCCGCTGGCGCAGCCTAGAAATGGGTTGTACCTCAAAAAGTACTATGCCTGAAGTGATTTCTTGGTGTGGTGTGTGTACATAGGTGTGTGATTTTCATTTGTGTGCATGTATAGTGTGGTGTGCTTTGTAAACATCTTTCTGCTGATCGGGTCTTCCTGGTTGTGCAGATGTATATTCATCCATTTGTTGGTTTCGCGGATGGTGCCTCCCGCAGTACCAGGAATCTGTCTTCCGCAGCCTGGGTAATCTACGATCCTGCTGGTGAGTTGATTGACCTGCAAGGTGTGTGTCTAGGATGTACCACGAACAACATCGCGGAATATAGTGCCGTGTTGGAATTATTAACCGAGGCAGTAAACCTTGGTATCCATGAATTGCTCGTGTACCTAGATTCACAACTTGTAGTGTTACAGCTGAACGGACACTATTCGGTAAGGAACCCGTCCATCTTACGTCTGTATTTGCGTATTCGATTACTGGAAAGGAATTTTTACTACATTACATATCATCATATACCCAGGCATTTGAATACATTAACAGATGCAGTAGCAAATTTGGTATTAGACAGACATTTGCGCAATTTGTAAATCATCATCACATGTAAAGAAAGATCCATCCAGAAATAGATATGCACATATATATAGATATCGAAATGTTTACATAGAGTGTGTCACATAAAGTCAAAATATACATAATCGTCTTAAGTACATCCGAAGACGATACGTCTCTCAAAAAATAGGTGTGGTATAAATCCTAAGAGCTAATCCGCATGGTGCTCATGATAGCATGTGACTGCACGCACTAAGCGTCTCAGGATTCAGTGGATCCGACTTGGAACTCCCACCGTGTGACGCTGGTATGCCATCGGTACGTCCGCCAGCTGAGCATAGTCCGGGATCCCTCGGGCAATGCCCTCGAGATTCTAGATCAACTCCTCTCCTCCGGTACCCTCTCCCTGAGGATCAGGGGCGAGTTGAGTCCTCCGTGAGATTGGAGACATCCCAGCTGGTCTCTCAGGTCCCACATCTGCATACATATATAAAATGTGTTAGGACGAATGTGTATTAACAAAAAAAACATAAAACATAAAATCAAAAACATGAGGTCTTACCCAACTCCTCGTCCCAGTCATCTCCTTCTGGCAGTGGGAGATCTGGGTCTCCGGTGAAGTCAGTTCCTGCATAGGGCCAGTCTTCCACTACAATCAGCTGGTGCCGTAACCACCTAAAGAACTCCGGCCTCCAGGACATCTGTTGGCCGCCTCCAGCTCTGGGCATTAATGCTGCCCAGCGAGCCATTCTTGGCTCTCGTGGTATCAGATATGCTACTGAGGCCCCTTGGCCCTGGAAGATTGGTAAGCGTTCCAAAATGAACGATACCAGGATGGAACCATAGCCAAACTGTTTCAGTTTAGCTTGATTGCATTTTGTGAGCTGCCTTTTCATATTGATTGTTATTGTTGTTGCCCAGTCAAACAGTAGGGGACTCATGCATTCTGAGGCCAGCAGGAGTTGGGCCTTTGTGGCCTCGTGCGGTGCCTGCGACCCTGCAGCCCGCGTGATGGTATGTAGGACAACTCTCAATGCCAGATCAGGGATAGTGTGGATATCCACCTTCTTTCTTCCTGATCCCATTTGTGCTCCTCGGCACACTCGTGCCATCACTTCTTCCATCTTCTCGCCAGATGGTCTGCTTCCAGTCAAGACAGGGATCGGACCTCTGTGGGACAATCCGGTGATAAAATAAACATCAGAAACCTCCAGCTCTAATACCTGATCTTGCAACCTGAACACTTGTTCATGTTCATCCCAAATACTAATCAAATACTGGAGGAGCTCGGGCTGAGCTCGTAGACAGGGTGTAAGGAAGAACTTCTTCAGCCCACAGTTTCTGAGGGCATTCATGCAAGCCTCACTTTGGATGGCCTGTTCATCCTCTTCTCCATGCTCTCGTTATTTCCATTCAATCACCATTTTTCTTGATTACCTGCATCCATATGGTCATAAACCCTTAGTTAGATCTCTGGTAGGCCTCAAATTCCATGCAATTTGGTTTAAATATCGATTTTTTAGGCGGAATTTTAGGTTTGGCCGCTGGCGCGGCTGTTTTTTGAACAGTCGCGCCACGTGGCGTGAGCCCTTTGTATAAAAGAGCCCATTGGCGCGGGTCCGTGCCCGATACCCGCGCCAATGAGCGCGGCCCTAAAATTTCAAAAGTGGCCACATAGAACTGATTTACAAGGGAAAACTATTAAAAAATGGATGAAAATGTAGAGCAGAGAAGCGCCTCTTACCTATAGCGGACGAGAAACTGAATGGTCAACCGGATCTGTCGCAATCGCCGTCAGAAGTTTCTGCTCCAAATGGATCACTGTTGCTTTTTACCAAGGTAAATAGTAAATGTAATTTTATTTTTACCAATTTGGCATATTTATAACTTTTTGACATAAAATGAGTTGTAAAAAGTAATTTTTATCAAATATTTTAATATGTTATGTCGAAAATGGGTTTTACGCTTGCTTGGTATGTGCAGCAGCAGGTTTTTGCGACTTTAACGATGGAAACGAGTTGTATTTTATACTTTTTCGGTCTCGGTAAATACACAAAAAGTCACTTTGGAGTCATCTTTCAGCTCTTTTCTGACTCTTTAAACATGAAAAGATTGTCGAGGCCCTTGTCGTTTCGATCTCGTTAAATTGGACACGAATCTACATCTACCCAGTATACGTTTACCCCTTTTTCGGGCTGGGATGGATTGATTACGAAAAAGGAATACCCTAGCCTATCGCGACTAAGAGGTTTTCTCGGATATTGTTTTCTACCTTTTCGGATCTGAGGAACTATTCACGAAAAGGGACCTGTGGAGTTTACTTTTCTGCTGTCTTTTCAAACTCTCTAAACATGAAAAGATGTCGAGTTCTCCCTTTGTCAGACTCGTTAAACCCTGATGACATCGGATCCAGTCGAAATGACGTTCTCCGAGTTCCTCCTTCCTAGGACTCGTTAAATGCACTAGGATGGATTCGCCCGAAGGGCGGACTTATATTACAAGCATATGCTATCCCCTTCACGCTTGTTATCAAAAATAATTGGGGTACTCGCCAGAAATGGTGGGGGGGAAATGGAACCATCGTCGTTGTCGTCGGCGGTATGTCGCTCTTGAACATGGCACTTGTCTGCATTCGTGTCGGGTTGGGGACATCTCATCTCGTTTCTTCACTTTGCCTCTGTGGGTTTGGATAATCCTTTTTGACCTCTCATCTGCTCATTGCCTCGTCACCATGACCTCTGATCCGTTGATGTTAAATACTGCCAAGTCCACTGTCGTGTCGTTTATGTGTTCAAGAGAAGTTGGCCTCTGAAAATATCAACCTTCCTCTGATTCTCATGCGATCCTGATTCACAACAAAACATCATGTTCCTCTGTCTCGTGTCGATGATGTGGGAAACATTATGGCCCACCTTCGATCGAGGTCACTTCCTGTCGACTTCAGCTCATTATCCAGGAAGTTGATCTAGAGACTCCTTTATGGTACCTTGGAGCCTGCATGCCTCAATGGCAGGTTCGTCGCATTCGACGTGAGGTTTTCATCATTGGCCTCCGATCGAGTGATTCTGCGGGTGTTCGATGCCAACTCATTGATTCACACGCCGTAGATTGTACCTGCAGTACCTTGAGGGCCATTGTCATTATTGGTGGTTCCTCTCGCGTCTGTTAACAGCTTTCATCATTGGCTGGTAATCAGATGATGTTCCTGCATGTTCGACTTCAGCTCACATATTCGCATGCTCGAACTTGTACTTTGTTTGGGTCGAGATGGAGCGCAAGACCCTGGATTGTGTCTGTTGTAATCCAGGCTGCGATTGTGGATTATTATCATTATGTACATGACTCACTGATTGGATGGCTGCGACCATACCTGAGTCTATTTATTTGATCTTAGTTGGATGGCTGCGCCCATACCCTGGATCCGGATTATAGCATACTCTGTTTCGGATGGCTGCGTCCATACCACATATACATCATGTACTTGAGATATCAGTTGTATTTTTCTGCGCAGGTTTTTCGACGGCGGGCCTTCAGTTGAACATGTTCTCGTAAAGCATTTCACCCCTCTCTCTCTCGGGCCTCATACTTTAGGGGGCATCTGTTACACAGTAAATTGTCACCGTTCCTACCATTCCCCGTCCCGCACAATGGAGGACCCATTTTGTGACCTGTGAACATTGTCATGCCTTGAAAACATCATCAATGCATTCCTCTAAGCATGAGCTTCATTTTCCCTTGAGACATCTCTTTGCAAAAATCATGAAAAACATCCCTTTTTGCATTAGCGCGGGCAGACAGTTTAGTACTCGCGCCAATGGGGAAAATCCTGCAAAGAGGTGGCGCCAACTGGCGCTCTGTCACAGAGCAGTAGTCGCGCCACCCAATTTAAGGACTGTTTTTTAAATAAATATGGCGGAAGTTGAGTTCCAACAAACTCAGAAACCATTGCCTATCTTGAGTTGGGAGGTTTGGCTGCGGGAGTTCTATGGAAGGGAAGTGGTTTTGCCACCTCCCATGGAACCTTCCTTGTTGATAGGACCAATCCCACAATAATAGGGATCCCAACTCCCTCCTTCCCCATCTATAAAAGCCTGCTCAATTCCATGGCAAGCTAGTCTTGAAGTGCCTAAGCTTTGAATCTCCAAATTCCCAAGAGCCTTTGTGCTGTAAGAGCCCTCTTTCTTCCCTTAAGGCCGACTCAAGTAAGGATACTATCGTCGAGAGACTCTGGAGAGGTTTGCCTTTTCCCTAGCGATATTTGCGAGACGTGAACGACTGGAGACCCATCCGAAGGAGACCACGACGTCAGAACATTGGTTGTAATCTCTTTCGATTGTTATTTAATGAATGATTACGATTATGGTTCCACTCTGTTTTCGATTATGTTAATATGAGTAGTATTCTTTCTGACTGATATTTAGTTGCGTATGCTGGATTTTATGCTTGTATTTGTTTGTTTCTTGCATGTGCAGGTGTCCATCCGCGGAGATCATGGAGGATCGTGATCTACCGAGGCTGAGGAACGGGAACGCTCTCTTCTTCAGATCGTAGCATTGGATTCCAGGTAGGCCTCCATCTTTGGTCTTTTCATTCGTAACTAGGAAACTTGCGTCGTAACATTTCGTGATTGTTGTTAGACCCCCTACCGGGCTAGTAGGGATCGCCCGTCCGCAGGGGGATTTACCTCCTCAACAATATATATATATATATGTCGACGCCATGCGACCGAACACCAACTAGATACACAACAACCATAGCCACTACAACGCATGCATACGATCGACATGCATTCATAACAACTGGCATAATCCTCACTCATCCGTGCCCAAGTGACTGAACATGGAAGCTCTGATACAAATTTATAACACTGCCAGCCCACATTTATAGTCATGCAGCTCAAAGAAATTCTTCATCCCAAGCAACCATGCTTCTGCATCCTTCGATTTCTTTGACTCTCAGTCGAATGTAGGAGGCTTGGCTTTCTTGAACTCATCTTTCAAGTATTCCCTCTCATTCCTCTTGTAAGGATGATAATGATGATGACCATGATGCCTATCTGAACCATAAATATAATAGAATCCATATATATATATATATATATATGTATATATATATATATATATATATATATATATGGTTCAGATAGGCATCACACACACACACACACACACATATATATATATGGTTCAGATAGGCATCATGGTCATCATAATTATCATCCTTACAAGAGGAATGAGAGGGGATACTTGACAGATGAGTTCAAGAAAGCCAAGCCTCCTACATTCAACTGAGAGTCAAAGAAATCGAAGGATGCAGAAGCATGGTTGCTTGGGATGAAGAATTTCTTTGAGCTGCATGACTATACAGAGGAAATGAAGGCCATGATAGTTATTTTTAGTCTAAAATGAAAGACAGATATTTGGTGGGAACATGTGAAGCGTGTCAGAGGCATCAAGACAAAGGAGTTGAGTTGGCATGAGTTTAAAATACTCTTAAGGAAGAAGTACTTGACAGAGAGATATTATGATGGTAAGGCTAAAGAATTATACGAATTTAAGATTGGGATCTATGGCAGATGAAGAATACATGACTAAGTTTTTGGATTTGTTGATGTATGTTCTATATCTTAAGGACGGGAAGATCATGGTTCAAAGGTTCATTAGTGGATTGTCATTAGCATTCAAGGATTGGATTGAGTATGATGATCCTCTATTGTTGGAGGAAGTCATTGGGAAGTTGAAGCACTGTTATGAGCAATCAAAGCCTAAGACTAATCCTAAGCGTGACTAGAAATCCAATGACAATACCAAAGGAAAATGGCCTTCAAAGTGGGAAATACCTTTGGATGTGGGTGAGAAATAAAATGGGGCTTCTTACAAGAAGTTCAGTACAATAGAGAATGGACATGGATCTCATCCTAGAGAGTAGAAAAATAAGGGTACTGGTAGGGAACCGTTGCAGTGTTTGATTTGTGGCAAGGATCATCGCAAGAAGGATTTTATGTTGTATCGGGGTGGCATATTTCAGATCTATAGTGCTCAGGAAGCACAGACAATTGAGAATTTTGGTCGGAGAATTCCTTGGATTTATGTATCAATTGATAACAAGTAGGAAAATCACCAAACATCCATTATTGAGATGGAATGTAAGCTTTGTTGTCGAGTTGTTTCCATTTTAATTTATCAGGGATCTAATTATAGTTATGTTAATATTGAACTGGTGGTAAGTGTGGCTTGAGAAAATAAGTGCATGTAGAGTCGTGGTTGGTGCAGTTGGTTGTAGGGTCCAAAAAAAGAATTCATCATTGGACGAGAGCTTGTGCATTTTATCTTAATGGTATGCCTACATAAACACATCTAAATGTGCTTCTATTGGTATTATACAATATGCTTTTGGGTATGGATTGGTTGTACCTTCACAGGACTAAGGTAAATTTCTACAAGAAGGCTATTGAGTGCTTAGATTGTTGATTTTTGGGTAGCATCATATGTGCTCTAGCTCTAAAATTTCGTGGAGGGGCTAGAACACATGAGATCTCCAAGACCCATAAATCATTTGGAGAAATTCCGCCCAGAGTGCATTTTATTTAAATAGTTAGTTATTTTTTATGGAGCCTAAGTTAAACTTAGGAAATTAAAATAAGTAAAGTGAATTAATGTAAATGTGGGTGAGAAGCTTCTAAGTGATGAGGATCAAGTCTATTTTAATCTTAGTCATTGATTAAATATTTGATCACGGTCATTGATCTCTCAACGGGAAAAGTATTGTAGAAATTTGCTGAATAATGATTAATTATCCACCGAGACTATCCTGATCACATATCAATTCGAATTCATATGCAACACGCAATCTCTTCCACTCAGATCATCACACATGCGGAAATAAAACAAGCGATAGCACATCAAATCATCATACACATTAACACAGTATGTATGGGGAAAGCTTATAGTCGTAAAACCCCGCAGCCTATTGTGTATATTATAATGGAGAAAACATGTAACAAACTCATTACAATACTCCTCACAAGTACTCAAGATGACCTCATGAAGTTACACAAACTAGCTTGGTTTTGAACAAGTCACGGGTTCAAAACACATCCACTAATTGCCTCCCTCTATTGCGCAATCATGGCCCTGTCTAAATAGAGATCCCATAGGTTCGAATCTCTTTGGCTTGACAACAGCAATCAGTCATGGGAAATTGCCTCCAAGTGTGGTGCAAATCTCATACACAACCGATGTCACAAATCGATAGTTTGTACTCACCTCTTTCATCATCTACCTCTTCCACCGGTCTCCACCGAACTCGTCCATGCAATCGTAGTGAACTGATGTGTTCTTGAGTTGAATAATGAGTTACTAATTAATTAATTAAATAATATTTTTAATTCACTCCACTCATTACTAGTCGATTAGCTAGTTACAACTAATCTCAACTAGTTCAACCAAGTTAAACCGAACACAACTCCACCAATCGTCTCATCAACTCCACCAAACTTCCGCCACCGAAGTCCTAATCGAAGTCAACCATGCATGAGCTCACTCAAAACCCTTAGGAATAGCATAATTCCTCCGTCGTATGCATGAGCCACTTCCGTAGCTCGAACTCGAAGTGCTCCAAGAGAGTAAACTCTGAAGTTTAGAGTCCAAATATTATTAAGGGTAAATAATATTTGAATTCCCTATTTTTAGGATAGGCGAAATCTAAAAATAGAATTCGACCTGAGCAGGTCCAAAAAATAGAGGTCCAGTATATTTTTACCAACATGACCAATACTCCAAGAATAACACACCGCAACCCCCGGGACCATGCTCCATATGTCTAAAAATAGACATAGTATAAAAATAGACTTTGCGCCGTAAATTTGCCTCGCGGGCCCACTTAGTGAAGGCGACTATCATTTCACGCAAGCTCCATCATCTTGTCGCATTTTCAACACTCTCTCTCAGAGAAGATATGGATGTATCCGCAACCCCTATCCCCGCTCGTGCGGGAATTCGAACTTGCTCCCCGGTGAGCGGCTCGTCGATGATGTCTGCATCCCCATCCTTCCGTGTGAACATATGAAAGCATCATGATTCTCGCTAAACACAATCTCTCGATATGATGGTACCGTATGCTCGATGTGTTTGGATCTATCATGAACATCGGATTAGCCGAGAGTTTAATGCAAACCTCAGGTTATCACGAGCAAATCCATCGTAGGCTCCAAATGCAACCCGAACAATCCAACGAGGATCTTCCTCATCCAAATAGCCTCGCATGCGCCACAAGCTGGTCGCCATGTACTCGGCCTCTGCTAAATCGAGTGCCACGGATCTCGCGCTTTCCTGCTGTACCGGGGAAACCGATGTCGACCCAATGTTGAAAACTCCTCCGCATGTGCCTTCCGGGCTCATCGGCTCCCCCGCCCAACCGCATCAAATGAATCCGTAAAAGCTTCGCTCCATCCTCCTCGTCCGTACCTATGAGACCATATCTCGATGTGCTCTCTAATATAACGCAATACATGCTTGCCACCGTCTTCCAAAAGAGCGTCGGTAGGCTGTAACCATAGCTTGCGCAAAGCCGTTGTCGAAAGATAGCACATATCGGGGTCGTGTATCGACCGGATACATAAGCGACCCCACCAACCGTCGACAGACAATGGCATCCACTACCTCCGCTCGAAGGAACAAGCATCCTCCTTCCTTCAACCACCGTGAAGTAGGAGGTCAACTGTGCTTGCGAGCCTTGCATGTTGAACCTCTCCGAATCTCCCCGGGCATACTTGCCCCCGAGAAATCTCACACCCTCCACTACGCCGCCAAATCTCCAATCCCGGGAAATAATGAAGGATGCCCAAGTCCTTCATCTCAAACTCGTCGTGTAAGATCCCTCCCTGTGCATGAAAGTATCAACCGCTCATCGCCCGTCGCGAAATTAGATCATCTACATACGCGACGATGATCAACAGTCTTTCCCCGCCACCACAATTCCCGGCACAGTTAGGACCGCCCTCACTCTTCGGAGCAACTCCCAAGCCCGTGAAGTTAGTCATCTATGCGAGTGTACACAAGCCACGAGGTGCTTGCTTCACTCGCACACGTCTCTTCGAGTCGGCACACATGCGACTCATCGATGAAGATCTCGAAACCTTCGAGTCGCTCTATGTACACCTCCTCCTCAATGTACTCCGTTGAGGAACACGACCCTCACATCCATCCGATGGATGTGCCGACCCCCATCTCAGTGCGCGAGAGAGCAAGGATCGTCCATATGGAAGAGTACCTGTGACATGTGTGCAAAAGCTCTCCTCATAATCGATCCCCTCGATCTCTGAGAAGCCACGGCGAGCAAATCTCGCCTTGTACTTCTCCACACCCCCGTCGCCCGCCCGTTCACTCTTCGTAGATCCATCTGCGAACCCACCACCGATTTCCCCTCCGGTCTTGGGACAATCTCCCCATGCACCTGTTCCCCGACAATCGAATCATATTCTTCTGATCAACATGGCATCTACCCATGCGTGTTCCTCCCACAGCTTCCCTCAAAAGAGGATGGCTCCGTCACGACACATCGACTCACAAGAGCCATGTATCCGGCTGTGCCCGATCCGTGGATCGCCCGTCCGTACGGCTGCCGTAGGTGGTCCCTACAACCTTTTCTCTCGCATCTCGAGCCGTCGCCGGGCTTCTCGTAGTGCGTATGCACCCTTTCGATGGTTGGCGCCGGCATGGGTGGTTTCTTCCACCTCCCGAACTCCTCTTGTGGCCGATCCACATCTGAAGCTCCTCCTTAGGAACTACCACTGCTCCCTCATCCCCTCGCATGCAAGTGTAGCTCTCCTCGCAGCGAACACTCGATGCTTTTCTCCTCCCCGAAATTTTATATCCCGTCATCACGAAAAGTCTTACGACCGCTCAACAAATACACCCGATAGTTGTGAGGTGTATCGCAGTACCCCACAAATATTCCAACCCTCGCGAGGTTGGATCCAACTTCCTTCTTTGAATCCTTCGTCACATGCATGTAGACAGGAGAACCAAAAATCCGCAAATGGGAAATATCAGTGCCTTCTTGCCGAATAAGCTCTCCTCGTGTACTCATGCCAAGAACCTTGTGAGGACGAACGGTTTTGCACATTCACTTCACGTATTGCATGCCCTCACGCCCACAAGTGAAGGGGGTAGTAGGCCCCGACTGCGGCAACATCGCTCTCGTGCAGCGCACTCCCATGATCGTTTTGTTCTTCCGCCCACCCACCCCGTTCGCTCGTGGGTTATGGGGGTGCGATGAGCTCTCTCCGAATCCCTTCTGCGCTCGCAGAACTCCCTTGAGTTCAGTCCGAGATGCAGAATTCACCACCATTGTCGCTCCCGTAGCAATCACCTTCTTCCCGACTCCTCTCGACTCGACGCATGTAAACTCGTCGTAATCTCTGCGAATGTTTCGCTCTTCTTCGCATGAAGAAGATCCAAAGCATCTCTCGAGAGTAAATCGTTAACACAAGATCACGTAGTACTTGTGCTTTGTCAAGTCGAAGCTAACCGAGAAAGGACTCACACACGCCCCCGTGTAACTCTCTCAAGGATCGTCGTGGCATCGACTATGCTTTCGTGAAAGGTGGCTTTCACATACTTCCCCAAGGTACACCCCTTGCAGATCGATCCTGACCGCGGAGAGTGCCTTAGTAGCCGTGAGAACTCTGGCTTTGCAGGATCTTCAAAGCTCCATGGTGAAGGGTGGGCCCAATCTCGCGTGCCACAAGTCGCCCTCATCATCCCGGCTCACCACTTCTCCCGCTCGTAGCGACATTGTCGGCAGCTCATCTACTTGCAACCGATAAAGCTGTTCTGTGGTCGAACCCCTGCATTCGTGTCTTCTCCGTAGTCTTACTCACGCAGGCAGCGTTTTTTCTCTCGCCTTCGAAGACCACATCATACCCCTATCTTCCAACACGCTCGCCGCAGATCAAGTTCTTCTTAAATCCAGTGTACATGCATGACATCCTTCAACATGAAGGGTTTACCGTACTCCTCTCGAAAGGATATGGTACCGATACGCGCCGCGACCGTATCTCCATCATCGCCCATCCGGGATGTGCACACCCGCATCTTTGTCCTCCGCGACCGAGAACAACCTCGATCTCCCGTCATATGAAATGACGCACCGTTGTCCAAGAACCACACCGATCCCATCACACTTGAAACCGAAGCATGCGCGTTCGATGAAAAGCTCAAGTTCTCGAACCCGAGAAGCCAAAGCCTCTCCATCCCGCAGGCATCTTCCCTGCTTGCTTGTTTTTCTTCTTCTTTGGACAATTGGTAGCATAATGTCCTGTGATCATGGCAAAGAAAACACTTACACGTTGCCATATCCTCGCTTCTTGCCCTTTGCACCGAATGAGAAGTTTTCTTACCCTTCCTTCTTTGTCTTTTGGCAACCAAAGCGCAATTTTCTTCATCACCTTTGATGAAGATCCATCCCGAGTAGTCCTCCTTATCTCCTCCATCGCATGAGATCCGCCCCCAAAGGCGCTCCCCATCCCTAAGCAGAGTAACTTCTCCCCGACCATTGACACTATCTTGATATGAATGCCAAGCCTCTGGAAGACCAAGGAGAGCCGGTGTCCACCATGTCCTCATCTTCTCGACGATCACCCCCACACTTCCCGACTCATCTCTCGCATTGAGTGAACTTCGTGAGGTATTGGCGATACCATCGCCTTTCTCCATCTTGATGTTCCCCGAGCGTTATTTTTGAGCGCCGGTGCCCTTCCTTTGGTCGCTCTTACTCGCGGAATACATCCGTCGAAAGCTGTTCTGCCATTAAATATGGGAGAAGCCTTTTCCATGCAGAGTGCTGATACACATGCCATGATCCCTCGGGACGCCTCCAAACACGATCCTCCTCGACATTTCGCCATCTTCTTTGCCATGCTTCTCGACTTCACAGGATCAATGGGACTGAAATCCGTATCCACGAACTCCTTCACTCCATTATCTTCTAATACCGCTCCATGCGATCCTTCCATGCAACATAATGACGGAACTCCGCCTTCAAGAGCATATTCGAGTCGCAAACTGTTGAAAGACATTTTCAACTCCGGCACACGAAGAAAACAAAACTCACGTAAAATTCGAATTCCAACTCAAAGCTCAACCGTCTCGACGGATTTGTGAGAACAAATTATTTCTAGCACAAAGATCGACCGTGTAGCAGAAAGGAATTCTATCGGATATATCACCTTTCAAAGAAAGGATGGATCCATAGGCTACCTGACCCGCAGATGCGTGACCATCGTCTACCGAAATAAGTTTGTAATCACTATGATGATCAATATCTACTTCAATAGCTCCAATACCATGTAGAAATTTGTTGAATAATGATTAATTATCCACCGAGACTATCCTGATCACATATCAATTTGAATTCATATGCAACACATAATCTCTTCCACTCAGATCATCACACATGCAGAAATAAAACAAGCGATAGCACATCAAATCATCATACACATTAACACAAAGATATATGGGGGAAAGCTTATAGCTGAAAACCCCGGCAGCCTATTGTGTATATTATAATGGGAGAAAACATGTAACAAACTCACAAGACAATACTCCTCACAAGTACTCAAGTACTATCTCATGAAGTTACACACAAACTAGCTTGGTTTTGAACAAGTCACGGTTCAAAACACATCCACTAATTGCCTACCTCTATTGGGCAATCATGGCCTCGTCTAAATAGAGATCCAAGGTTCGAATCTCCTGAGCTCGACAGCGCCGCAATCATCATGGGAAATTGCCTCCAAGTGTGGTGCAAATCTCATGCACAATCGATGTCACAACTCGATAGCCGTACTCACTCTTTCATCTACCTCTTCCACTCGGTCTCCACCGAACTCCGTCCATGCACTCGTAGTGAACTTGATGTGTTCTTGAGTTGAATAATGAGTTACTAATTAATGAATTAAATAATATTTAATTCACTCCACTCATTACTAGTTGATTAGCTAGTTAAACTAATCATCACAATCTAGTTCAACTAAGTTAAACCGAACACAACTCCACCAATCTGCTCTCATCAACCTCCACCAAACTTCCGCCACCGAAGTCCTAACCGAAGTCAACCATGCATGAGCCTCACCAAACCCTTAGGAATAGTGTAATTCCTCTTCCGTCAGATGCATGAGCCACTTCGTAGCTCGAACCGAAGTGCTCCAAGAGAGTAAACTGAAAGTTTAGAGTCCAAATATTATTAAGGGTAACATAATATTTGAATTCCCCTATTTTTTAGGATAGGCACAGCCTAAAAACAGACTTCGACCTCCATAGGTCCAAAAATAGAGGTCCATCTATTTTTACCAACATGACCAATACTCCAAGAATAACATACCGCAACCCCTGGACCATGCTCCATATGTCTAAAAATAGACATAGTCTAAAAATAGACTTTGCGCCAGAATTTGCCTGCGGTCCCACTTAGTGAAGGCGACTTCATTTCACTAAGCTCCATCATCTTGCTGCATTTTCAACAAGTATAGAGGAAGCCTTGAGGTTCATTTGGAGAACACACACACACACAGCAACACTTAAGGTAAGTCAAAATTATAGGGCGTGGTTTGCTGAGAATTTCGAAGTGAGTTCTAATGCAGAGAGGGGTAGTCTGGTAGTGGGACTTCATTCCAAGGCTAAGAATACATACGTAGAAGCGGGGCAACACTCACAGGAGAGACAAGCAACACCTCGAGAGAGTGACGCAAAGCTCGGAGAGGTGATGCAATGGCATCGAAGAGGCAAGAATGGGATTTCTATGAGGCATACTCCAGAGCAAGTGGGCTCAAACATATGGATTTCTTAGTCGGGAAGCCTCACGTGGAGGGTGACACATCTCCTAGAGGAGGTGATGCAGTCTCAGCACAAAGCTGGGAGCAGCTGCTGCTGCGCAGCATTGGGGACATCGCATTCACCAGTGGGGTTTGATCATTCAGCTACTCGATCGACCAAAATATTTGTCTCTGGTACTTCTACTGAGATTTTCTCTGTTCAGTGAGTCAGATTTGGCACCCTAGTTGTATTTAGAAACCTCCTTAATAATAAAACCCACATATTTATTGCACCAGTTTTCCCGCATTAGGTTTTTCCGGGGAAGTTTAGTCCAAAAATAAGTGTGTCATTTGTGTCATTTTCTCATCTTATTTTTTAGCTCTTGATATGTATGTTGGTGTGGGATGTAGTGTATTTGCATTAATATTTACTAAATAATTCTGTAAATAACTTGTTAATTGAACAACACAAGTAGGAAAATAAAATCAGTTAATTGCAGTAGGATTTATGTTGGTTTAGATTCAAAAAATTTCACATGGTATCATATCAATTGCAGATCAATGAGGATTAAAGCCATCAGTGAAAGTACATAAGAAAATTAGTTGCATGAGTTGCAGTTGTCCCGAGATACAGCGCAGTTCTGGGCCAGAGAGGCAAAGGAAGGGTGACATAGTCACCGGGGAATGCTCACGCAGCTCGTCGTGCCACCGCTAGGGTGACAATGTAGTTGTAAAAGGTAGCACAATGATTGTTGGGCCAGCGCAGAGGCTATTGAGTCTCATTTTTCGGTTGTCGTGGTTGGAGGTGCAATACAATTTCTATCTAGAGTGCTGGTGCGACGTTGATTCTGTTGGTGTAGAACAATGTCTAGTAGGGTAGAAACAAAGTAGAGCAAATCAGTTCCTCATAAGATTTATTGCCAAGAAGTCTAGATCCAGTGTTGAGCAGCAACAAAGAGAGATTAGAGAGGGGTGGTTTGGCATTTGTTGGCAGAAGGATTTAGGTGAAGGAAATCGAGATTTTGAGCGAGCTTTTTCCTCAGAGGATTTCTAGCTCCAAATAAATCTAGATCTGAGTTTTGTTGGGGCACCAACGAAAGAGGGAGAAAGGAATTTGTTAGACACTCAATTGAGCAGACATGGCCGCAAGTGGACTGAGGGATCAGGACAGATTGGATGGAGCATCCAGCTTTTTCATCTAGAAGGCCAGGATCCTGGCATTTTTGGATGATCACATCAAGGATCATGCCTTGAACTTGATTGTCTTTTCTGTAAATGTTGATCCTCTCAAGAAGTACTAGGAGGCCCAAGCGAAAGCGAAGCACATGATCATGGACATTGTCAAGGATCATGTGATCCCACATATTGCTGAGAAGAACAAAACAAGGTAAATGTGGGTGGCCTTGAACACATTGTGCGAGGGATATTCCATCGAGCAGAAGATGTCGCTAGAGAATTGCACGAGATTATATTAGATGGTAAGGAAGAAATCGATCCCTTCCTTATTAGATTGCAAGGGATCCGAGATCAGCTAGCTTCCGTAGGGACTACACCAGATCCTAGATTTATGGTTAGGACTTCCTTGAATGCAGTCACTGAAGACTAGGAAACTTTTGTCCAAAGAATTTTGGGCAGGGCTACTCTTCCAATCTAGGAGGAGATGTGGGCAACTCTTCGACAAGAAGAGATCAGACGGTGGACCAAGGCGGGAAGTAGCAATAAAGGGATCGAAGTTAAGAAGGAGGAAGAGGAAGATGTGACTTTCTCATCAAAGGGACAACAATGGCAGCAAAGAAGGAAGAAAAAGGACCTTTCCAAACCTTATGCGCTCGATGTGAGCAGCCGGGACATTTCACCAGCCAGCCTCAAATAAGCATGTTGTGGTGTGTGAAGAGAAGTCTCCACTGAAGGTTACTCCGCATCAGCGTCGTACGAGGAGTGATGATGATGGATGCTGGGCGTAGTGCCTATGCACCCTGGAGACAGAGGGTGATGAAGGGTGATGATGAATAGCAGAGAAAGAAAGGGGGCAAGATCCTTGAGGTGCCCAAACTCTTGAATCACATACAACTACCGGATCCCTTAATGATAGTAGTAGAATTACAGGAGTTAGTTGGTGTGAGGGATGATGGAACGACAGTGGCAGAGATAGAGTGCCAAAGTCTGAAGTAGCACAATGGAGTGTTGCAGCAGTGCGAGAGGCACATGGTAGATACAACAGCAGCACAGTAGCATCAGAGGGTTGGCGCATATTAGTAGCAGAGGAAGCTTCATCATTGAGGTGCATCTAGACTTATTAGTATGTCAGGATTTGGGATGTCTTTCAATTTCTTAACTCTCATCAACTGAGTTGCAGTGCAATAGTTAGCAGTGGCAGTGCTATGGGCAGCATGATGCAGCATATTGAGAGGGAGTTGCAGTATAGAAGCAACAGTGACAATGTCAGAGTCATGGGCTGCAGTGTAGATTGCAGTAGCGCAGTGGATGAGAGGCAGTAGGTCGAGTATCAGCAACGCAGAGGACCGATGTCGTGGATTAGTGTGATGCTTCTGGTGAGAAGTATTGCTAGAGCACATTCCTCGCTAAGAGGGAGTGTTGATTTTTGGGTAGCATCGAATGTTCTCTAGCTCCATAATTTTGTGGAGGGGTTAGAACACATGAGATCTCCAAGACCCAAAAATAGTTTGGAGAAATTCCACCCAGAGTGCATTTTATTCAAACAATTAATTATTTTTAATGGAGCCTAAGTTAAAACTTAGGAAATTAAAATAAATAAAGTGAATTAATGTAAATGTGGGTGATAAGATTCTAAGTGATGAGGATCAAGTCTGTTTTAATCTTAGCCATTGATTAAATATTTGATCACTGTCGTTGATCTCTCAACAAGAAAAGTATAAAGGAAGGCTTGAGGGTCAGTTGGAGAACACACACACGGAGAGCAACACTTGAGCTAAGTTGAAATTATGGGGTGTGGTTTGCTGAGAATTTTGGAGTGAGTTCTAGTGCAAATAGGGGTAGTTCGGTAGTGGGACTTGAGTCTAAGGCCGAGAATACATAGCAGAGAGGCAACGCAACACCAGGGAGAGACAGCGCAACACCTGAGAGAGTGACGTAAAGCCTAGAGAGGTGGCGTAGTCACTAAAGAGGCCACGTTGGGGTTTATGTGAGGCAGATCGCGCAACAATTCAGTAGATCGATTTCTGAGACGGGAAGGCTCATGTGGAGGGTGACGCAACTCCTAGAAGAGGTGACGTAGTCTCAGCATAGAGCTGGGAGCAGCTACTGCTGAGCAGCACTAGGGACAATGCAGTCACCTGTGGGGTTTGATCATTCAGCTCCTGGATCAGCCAAAATATCAGACTCCGGATAGAGGTAATTATGTTGATATTTTATCTATTGGGTGAGTCGCATTTGGCACCCTAGTTATATTTAGAAATCTGCTTAGTAATAAAATCCTCATACATGTTGCACCAGTTTACCCGCATTGGGTTTTTCCGGGGACATTTAGTCCAAAAATACGTGTGTCCTTTGTGTGATTGTCTCATCTTATTTTTCAATACTTTATTTGTATATTGGTGTAGGTTACATTGTATTTTCATTAATATTTACTGAATAATTCTGTAAATATTTTGTTAATTGAAGAACACAAGTAGGAAATGCAAATCAATTAACTGCAGTAGGATTTTTGTTGGTTTAGATTCATAAATTTTCACATAGATGACGATGGAGAAAAGAAAATCTTGCAGGGTAAGAAGAAGTCTACATAAGTGAGAATGGTTAAAACTATGTAGGCTAAACGCAATTGCATGAAAGGGTGTGTATTGTTTATAATACATGTTTCCAGTAAGAAAGGGAAGGATGTTGAGGATGATGAAGTATTGAAGAGGCATCCGGTTTTGCAGCAATTTCAAGATGTATTTCCAATAGAGATTTTAGAGTTGTCACCTCATAGGGAAGTGGACTTTTGTATTGAGTTGGTACCATGGGTAGCACCAAAATCAAAGGCAACTTACATGATGAACACTCTAGAGTTATTAGAATTGAAGTTGCAGCTTAAGGAAATGTTTGATAAGGGATACAGTAGGCCAAGTGTGTCACCTTGGGGTGCACCAATGTTATTTGTGAAGAAGAAGGATGGTACTCTAAAGTTGTTCATTGACTACAAGTAGTTGAACAAGGTGATGATCAAGAATATGTATCCTTTGTTGCGGATTGATGACTTGTTTGATCAACTAAAGGGAGTGACAATGTTCTCAAAGATTGAATTGAGATCAAGATATCATGAGGTACACATCAAAGTATAGGACATCTACAAGGCAACATTTTGTACCAGGTACAAGAATTATGATTTTGTAGTAGTTCTTTTTGGTCTTACTAATGCTCCAACTACTTTCATGTGTTTGATGAATATTGTGTTGTGTCCTTATCTAGAAAATTTTGTGATAGTATTCATTGATGACATATTGATGTATTCTAAGAACGAGGAAGAGCATGCAGAACACCTAACAACAGTGTTAAGATTGTTCAGAGAGCATCAGTTGTATGCGAAGCCTAGCAAGTCTAGTTTCTTTGAGATAGAAGTTCATTACTTGGGACATGTTGTTTTCAAAGAAGGTATAACAATGAACCCATAAAAGGTCAAATTTATCATGGAATGGTAGTGATGCAGGAGCATCCAGACTTAGCCAGCAATGTGATTGTATGTTCACGTGTTGTGGCTAATTTGAGAGGAATAAACATTAGCATTAATATTTTATTATTTATTTATTTATGAGAGTAGTTAGTTGTTTTGTATTTTTAAATTAATTAGGAATAAAATTAGAAATTGGTTTTTTTCCTTGCGTAGAAATAAGGCCAAGTAAGGATAAGAGCTTAGGAATAGGGAGGCATTGGTTTGTTCGAATAGTTCAACAAAAAATCCATTTTAAGAAGGATCGCTTCACATTAAAGTATAAATAATAAGGAAACAAGTGAGGAAGACAGGAAAAAAGAGCGTAGAGAGGGATAATGTGCCAGTGAGAAGAATGGCGAGAGCCAAGAGGGAAAAAAATACAATATTCGGCCAATAAGAGTTTGACACAGTCATTATTGCTGTAGTTTATGAAATCGTTTGGTTCATTCACTATTATGTTCAATTTTTCTTTACTTACCTCTGTTACATATCATACGCATTATACCATGCAGTAGTCAAGTGCCATTGAATTGCAGGCACCAGATGAGCGTTTGGAACTAATTCCGATCAGAAAAGTGGATCCTAGAAAGACCACGGAGGGAAGCTGCTTCCACATACGGTTGACATCAGGGTTTCAGTATTACTCAATGCATTGCACAGTTGAACTTTTGGATTGTTATATGAAGGACGGAAGTGGAGTCCGTGTGCGATGGAAAGCGGATTGTGCAGGTCGAAATCTGAATGCAAGAGCTGAGAAGGATTTCCACACTAAGATGTAGGTATTGTGGGTGTGAATTAATAGAACCCCGTGTGATCATGGCACTTCAACGAAGTTGCAGAGTATGAGAACTAGTGGCAGTGTAGAGTAATAAATTTGAAGAACGTAAATGATTTGTTACAGGTGTGAGCGTATGATGGCCGCTAATCAGTCTTGATGTTGGATCCTCATATGAGGAATTCATTGATTATTGTATTGGTTGGATAGAGATGTTGTAGAATCCGCACTGTATATGTTATATTTTTAAAAGAACAGTAGTTTACAATTGCCGATTTCTGAAACTGGTGTTTCATTTTCTTAAACAAAAGACATAAAGAGTGTATAAACAATTATCTGCTTTGTGTAGTGCTCATTTATTCACTGCATAAATTTTTAGCATATTCACTTATTCACTGCATCAGGTAGCTCCTAGGAATGTGGATGAGGTCAGATCATTCATGGGACTAACAAGTTATTATAGGCGGTTCATCAAGAACTTCTCATAGATTGCCTATCTTATTACATCCTTGTAGTGAAAAGGGAAGAAGTTTGAATAGACTGAGGAGTGTGTAACTACTTTTGATCAGTTGAAGCATTTGATTGCAAATGCTCTAGTCTTGAATATTTCATGTCCTAAAAAATATTGTGGGGTATGTACAAATTCTTGCAAGAGAGGAATTGGTGGAGTCCTATTACAGGAAGGACAAGTGTTATGCTATGAGTCGAGGAGGTTCAATGAACACTAGCATAACTATGTGGCGTAGGATCTTTATTTGGCAGTTATTATTCATGCATTGAAGATATGGAGACATTATCTTCTTGGCAGGAGATTTATCCTGATGAGAGATCACTGTGGATTAAGTACTTGTTTGACCAATCTAATCAAAATGCCATGCAAGCTAGATGGTTCACTACTCTCAACGAGTTCGACTTTGAGATTAGGTACATCAAGGGAAAGGAGAACAAAGTTGCAGATGCTCTTAGTAAAAGAGTGCAGGTGAATCACATTAAAACAATGAGTTCTTATGGGACAAAATTGTAAAAGCAGATCTTGCAAGAAGGACAACATGATGACACATATCAATAATTGAGGCACATGTTACAACGATAAGGTGAAGGTGATAGGGATGAGGAGTATCATCTCACAATAGATGGATTACTCGGATTAAGGAATAATATTTATGTACTAGATGATAGTGATTTCAATAAGCTTATCTCGAGGGAGTTTCATGTTAAGCCGTATTCATTTCACCAGGGATATCAAAAGACATTTACAGCAGTTAAGAAATTCTATCATTGATTGAACTTGAAGAAATAGGTGATTGATTTTGTTGCCCGATGTTTTGACTGGAAGCAGGTAAAAGTAAAATGTAAACACCGAGGTAGTTTATTACAACCGATTCCGATTTCATAGTGGAAATGGGAGGTAATTTCCACGGACTTCATTACAGGTTTGATGAGGAAATCTAGACAACATGATTCCATCATGGTTGTGGTTGATAAGTTAAGTAAGACGACTCACTTCGTTGTAGTTAAGTCTACGAATTCAACTAGTGAGATAGCTCATATTTTCATCAGGGAGATAATGAGATTGCATGGTGTTCCCAAGAATATCACATCAGACCAAGATGCCAAGTGAACTTCCAGGTTTTTGAAAGAGTTGTTTGTAGGTTTGGGGACATAGTTGGCTTTCAGTACAACTGATCATCCATATACAAAGAGGGTCAACAAGATTCTTGAGGATATGTTTAGGATATATGTCATGCATCAACGGAGCAAGTGGGAAGAGTATATTCCACTGGTAGAGTTTTCTTATAATAACAGGAACCAATAATCCTTGAAGATGAGTCCATTTGAGGTTCTTTACGGGAGGAGTTGTAATACTCCTATTAGTTGGAGTGATCTAGTAAACAAGGTGTTGATGGGACCGAACATGTTTGCAGAGATGGAACAAGAAATGTAGGTTATTAAAAGGAATTTGAAGGCAACACGGGATAGGCAGAAGATCTATGCAAATCAGCACATGACATTTAATGAGTTTTGGGTTATAGAGTGTGTGTATTTTTGCATCAAGCTCAAGAGGAAATCCTTGTGGATTGGATCATGTGGCAAGTTGGAACCTCGATATTTCGGGCCTTTTTGAGATAATTAAGAGGATTGGACCAATGGCCTAAATACTTGAACTGCCTCTGATAGTGAAAGTCCATGATGTTTTCCATGTTTCATTGCTTAAGAAGTATGTACATGATGTTGATAATGCGATTGACTAGTATGTAGTCCAAGTGGAAAAAGAGCGAGAATTCCAGCCACAACCATAAGGCATATTATAATGGAAACAACCCATTCTCCAAAACCGAGCAATCGAGCATGTTGAAGTGCAGTGGAAGCACTTTGTGCTCGATGAAGCTACATGGGAAATGGTTGATCAAATGTGGGTTGTGTATCCTTCATTATTTGTTGGGTCAAGCAAATGGGTTTTGGTATATGTGTGCATATATGTGTATAGTTGTAAATACCACAATGAGTTTTGTTACAAAGCTCCAATAAGCAATATCATTGTCATGTTTGTCATGTTGTTCATAATTTTCAACAGTTGTTTATTGTTAATATTACATCGAATTATGTTATAAAGCTCCATAAACAACATGTTTTGTTTTCAACAATTTGTTGGTTATAAGGGTCGTAGAACACTGAGGATGGTGTTCCCATAGGGGGGAGGGGTTTGTAACATCCCCGAATTAAAATTTCATGTAATAAAGGTTAATAAAGGCAAAATAAGACCAAGGTCACGGGACACATTTTCCAAGCTTAATATTGGGCAAAGAACTATACTGGGCATCACTTTCAGTTTATTAATGGCTAAGGAAATTGGAAAAGGCATTAGGAAAGGCAAAGAGGAATTTGTTGGAATTTGTTATGAAAAAAAAGGAAAATATGACAAAATGAAGGTGAAGAGACACAAATTTTCACTGGAGGGAAATTAGAGGAAAAATGAAGGAAAATGAAGAAAATAGAGGCCTCAATAATAAAAAGGCTTATGAGGATCAGTTCATAGTTTTTTGTCAGTTTGGCTTTGGAATTAGTTTAAGAGAGAGAGAGAATATTTATAAGAGGAGAAAGCAAGCAAGCAAAGGAAGCAAAAAGGAAAGAAACATACAATTAAGGAAGACAAGGAAAGCAAGGAAAAGGTTGCATCAACAGCTTTAAAAGGAGGATTTTGCAGGTAACAAGTTGCATGTGTGATTTCCTAGCCGAGGTGTGAATGCATGGTTCATGCATTTGTTTATTTGGTTAATTTTTTATCATTGGCATGGCTTTTGTCAGGTTTGATAGTGGTTTCAGCCTTGCCTTGCCATTTCCTGGATAACCATAGTGTGATAGGATTCATTTCTTGGTTGAGCTTTGGATTGTCAGAAGTTTTTGGAATCAGGTGAGGTAGTATCAGGAAAATTCCCAAGGGTTGGGGGTGGATATGGTTTTCTTCGAGAAGCCCTCGACAAATGGGTGGATACAAGCAAATTCCTCAGTGTATGGTGAAGAAATTCGGAGGCATCCAAGCTTGTTTTGGCTTTGTGATCTCTTGACTGGTTTTGGAAAGATCGTGGTAGTTTGAGGGTGGAGGTGGTTTAACCTTTTGATTCCCTTGGTTTTTTATGTCTTTATTTATCCCGTGAGATCCCACATTCATGCTTGGAATATGGCATAGGGGTGATTGGATGAAAGAAATATTTGGTTCAACTCAATCTATGGTCAAGTGGTACTTGGAAGTCCCTGACTTGGTTGGATTTTGCATATGTTAATAAGAGCTATTTTCCTATTTTGATTTATGAGAATTTGTATTTTTTATTATGTGGCTTTGATGGTTGTCCTCTCATGGCTAATATTCTAGTTAATTGTTGGTTATAATCATGGTATTTATAATATAATTTAGTTATGGCTCTTGTTGTGCTTGATAACTTAATGAATGGTTGATGAATGCATGGATTAACAAATGTGGTTGCATCTACTTGACAGGGAATTAAACCTTCTCAGTTATTTCCAACTAAAGTACAGATATTTACACTCATATATGCATTGATGACCAATAGCTTACATGTTTACCATGTGTTTGACAAAATGCCTAGTATGTTCGAATAAGTCTAGGTCAAGTTTCTGATTCAAGTTTGAATGATTTGCATTGTTTTCTTGTTGAATGTGTTTCTAGAAAGTTACATGAGGTTTTGGGAAGCGGTTTGGAGGCTAGCCTAGAAAAGTGGCTCAGATCACAGTACTGCATGCTTTGAACTAAAGATTTTAGATCATAACAAATGGCATCTAGGCTTATGAGTGGGGTTATAGCCTCATAAACACATGTGTGTCTTGTTGTGGGTGTGGTTGTCGTCCCAGGGCAGAGAAAAAGGGTTCCAACTCAGGGTTTGGTCACCTAGGGTGGTTATTCAACCTCTAAGTGACTCGTAGACCCTATAGGATGTCAGTAGGTGGTCAGTTTGTAGGCCCCACCTCCTTAACTAGAATTAGGAGGTAAGGTCATGTCATAGTGGCACTCTACTTCACATTACTTGTAGGACTTGTAAAAGTGGGTAAATGTGTGGTGGTGGTGTTACAAACGACCCTTAGATCCAATAATGGTGGTGAATATACATCTAAGTAATTCATATCCTTTTGCAAGGATGCAAGTATTAAGAGGGAGCTCATAGTCCTCTATAATCCTGAACAAAATGGAGTAGCAAAAAGGAAGAAAAAAACCATTGAAGAATGCATTAGAACCATGATATTTAATCAATACCTTCCAAAATTCATATGGGGAGAAGCAACAATGACAATAATATACATTCAAAATAAAAGTCCTCATAGAATTATTGAGAATAAGCATTCTGATGCAGGAGCATCCTAATCAAATGTCATTAGTTATTTGGGAGACTTAGGAGGTCTTATGCTGTAAAGAGAGTTGGTTCTCCAAGTGTAATTTTAAATGTTTTGTGTGATTTAGAATAATATTTGATTAATATTGCGAGCATAATTGTAAATGTTCTCGAATGTTGGAGAACATGAGAGAATTAGGATAGTTGAGAGCTTATAGGGATTGAGAGATTTGGAAATTAATTGTAGATCTTAAATTAGGAATTAGTTCATGATTTTTGGGATTGAGAGGATTCTTAGGGGTTAGTTGAAATTATTAAGGATCATAACCATAATTGGTTCACAAAACCTTTTGTACATAATTGTACAGTCTTAAAGGCATAAAATATAGATCAAGAAGAATGATGGAATAGATAGAATCGAGAACCAAATAGAAGCATAGAGCTGAATAACTGAGGTAAACAGACTGAGAGGGTCAAGGCTCTGTAATTCTTATTTTATAAGTAATAGATTTAAGCTTGGTGTGCAATTGCAGTTCTGGTATTGAGTTTCGTTTGAAAACCTTTGACAATTTCGATCCTGAATGTAGTATTACCATCCTCTATTTCTGAGTTATAATTAGGGCCATATTCTTTGTTATGTGTTAATTGGAATCATTAGCTAAATTGATAGTGTGGGGTTTCAATTTACCCCGAAGGAATTATGCATTTAACCAATTGATTGCAAATCCGAGTGTTAATTAGTTTTGGGAACCTTGGAACCGTGAGTTTCTAGTAAATTCTACAATGGTTGATCTCAATTAAAGCCACGCAAACAGCTGGAAGCATAATGTTGTTGAAGCCTCATTTCACCACACCGTGCACTTGGAGAGAATAAGATCAACTGGTTGTTCCTTCAGTTGTTTTGAGATTATTTTCAATGAATTTTCATCCCCAATCGAAGCCTATCAGATCTTTCAAAGTATTCGCAACCATGGTGAAAGCTATCATAGTACACAAGCTTGGAGGTGCAGAGGTATTAAAGTGAGCAGATGAAGATGTGGAATCATGAGAGAAGGCGCAGTAGAAGCATGAATTAGGTGCTTGGAACCTTGTTTTGTTTGGAATCACGAGTTGGGCAAAGAAGCGGAATCAGAAAGGCAGTTTCATAAAATGGTAAGCAGTTTTCGCACGATACAAAAGTAGTAAGTAGTAAAAATTGAAGACATGTGAAATAACATGGAGGTGCCACGTCGCAATTAAAAACTGCTCATTACGCGGGTTATAGTTTGGTGGAGTGTCGTACTCAAAGGTGTACGATTTTCGTCAGATGGACGGGCACAGATAGATCGCCGGTGTAAGGTGCACTAGGTGATAAGCATGGACCCCGGATAATTATTTGGAACATGACTATAATTTGTAAAAGGGAATAGTCTGATTAAGGATTATATCTGAAAATTTTGTGTATGATCTTGGGGAAAATGTATACACACGCATCTTTATATGCATACTATGAGTTGGTGCGGCCAAGGGAGCACCATTTGTGGTATCAGAGCAGAAGTAAAACCCTTTTGAAGTTAAACTGAATTGTGCATAATGAAATTGAAGTTGCAGAAAGGGTGATCATAGTAAAGCAGGTTTTATCCCGTAGAAGGAAGAATAAGCATGATGAAGATCGATCACAGATGGTAGACTGTGATAACAAAGGAATATTGTTTTCTATTTAGAAGTAAAATTTTGAGAAGTTTTTATACTGTATTTAAAAAGATTGCATGAGAAAGAGATGAAATGTGTTATGATTGGATATTGCTGGTGAGATATATGCTTAGAAAGAAAGTAAAGCTCTGTGTAAATTCTAATTTGTTGAGATTCAAATTCAAAAATATTATTCAAAGATAAGGACGCATTTTAGGAATGAGATCCAAATTGATATGGATTGAGGTCTTGTTCAGGATTAATTGTTATGGCAGCAGATGTAGGATGAAATAATGCACAGTGGGAGCATAGAGAGCAGAGACAAAACTGCAGAACCAGATTTACATAAATGGTAAAGACCAGCAAATAAGGAGATCCCAAAAACAGTTGATGTTGGAAAAATGGTATGGATAAGTTTTGATTAATTAATGATAGTTTATAGATTGAAACAGATCAAGGGAGTGAAAAATTTACATGTTTGCAAGAGATAACCAGCCGAGACATGATTTAATTACAAAGGTATGAAATTTTGCAGCAGTTGAATGAGTGGCAAAGTTTGGCACAAGACTACAACAGTAAAACTGTAGGAAGAACTTTTGGAAGTTCTTAGAAATTGTAGCAGAACCTTATTCTAGCTGAGGCTTGGAATAGATAGGGATAAAGGAGTCCTCAAGAGAAGTGAGTGTAGCAACCAAAGAGAGAGCAAGATTGCTCAGTGCAAGTTCTAAGGAAAAGAGGAATTGGAAACCAGACAGAGGAGAAGTTTGGTGAGAAGATCAACTCAGGAAGAAGTTGATTGGTTGTAGGTGTAGAAGCTCACACAGAAGTAAATATGGCTATGGGAAGTCATAGAGAAGGTCCAAAAGAAGGAAATGGGTGCTAAGACAATCCACAATAACCGGATGAGTTAAGAGGAGCTTGACAAGGAGTTGGCTGAGATAAGCAAAGAACTTGATGAGTTAACAATGCTGCTAGGGGAAAACCAAAGACAAGGTTGGGTCTTGAGGAAAAAGTCAGTGAAGTGGTCTAAGTTACAGAGAAGGCTACGACAGAGACAAGTGAAGTGGTTGGTTGACAACTCAAGGAAGCAGAGTCGGAAATGGAAGTTTCCATTTGTGGACCAGAACAAGGTGAAATTCTAGGTGAAAAGGACAATGAGAAAGATTCCATGGACTATTGGAATAGTCCAGAAAAATTCGGAGATATGCTGACAAGATGGGCAAATGAGGCTATGGGGCCTTGTGTTTTTAAAACTCATAGTTTGTATGTGTTTGCAGGATGTGCAGAAGATGATGGAAAATCTGGTGAAACTGTCACAAAGATGAATAAAGCTCTTGAGGTGAAGTATGAGAGAATGCCTTTTAGAGGAGGAAGGTACTGATTTATTGCAGCAGAAAGAATTCATAGATGAATTTATGTTTGGTGTAGGACAACCAATTAAAGTTGTTATGGAGCAGAAGCATACTGAAAATGTTGTAGTGAGATTCCAAAGAGGTAAACAAATGAATTTGTTTAATGAAATTGATGAAAGAATTTTGCAATGTGATGATACAGAAAACATGATAACTCAGGAGGATTGCCAGAAGAAGAATTAAACTGAGAATGAAGGTTGTGATGAAATGCTGGAAATATTTCTCATGGAAATAGAGTTATTGGAAAGATGGCTCAAGGAACCTGAAGGAGGAGTGAAGCTTGCAGAATTTGATAAAGAAGAAATTGTAGAGTTAAGTAAATGTTTTGACTCTTCAATTAATAATGTGGTTGTAGGTACATAAGACAACATTAATAAATATGAATTTGAAATCAGAGGAATTATGCAGAAGATATTTAGTATCAGAGAGAAGATTGAGATAAATTTTCAATTGCCATTGTTGATAGAAATGTTCCAGAAAAGTAAAGGAGACCAGAGATATAGCTACCTAATGGGAAAGAAGGTGAAATGGTATAAGCTACAAGAAAAGAGAGAGCGGCAAGTGAATATGCAGTTAATAGAGAAGCTGAGGAAGCTGAGGAAAATTATAAATGTTCAATTAAGGACAAGGAAATTCAAAGGGGTGGAGCTACAGCAAGACAAAGCTGCTGAAGAAGAACAATTTTTTTTGTAACTTGAAGATGGAGCAGTGACGATTGAATCATCAATTGAGGCAACTGAGCTTTATGATTTTGAAATTGACAATTTATGTATGTTTCTAGATAATGTCAAGGCAGAGAGAGAGAATTTGAGTTTTGAGACTGTTAGATATCATGAGGAAGCTCATACACAATTGGAGGAACATATTATTTTCCAGCATAATACTAAAGTTGAAAACAAAGGAAGTTTGGCTCACAATGATGACCAAAAAGAAAGAAGAAGAAGCAAAGGATGCCAAGTACTCAAATGTTATGCTTGAGGAAGTTGAGATGAAGATCGCTGAAGATTTTCTAAGTCATGTAGAAGACTTGGAACAGAAAAGGGATTTGATGACAGAATCATCAAATAAGACTATTGGGTCTTGTAATTTTAAAATTGAAAAATTGGGTGTGATTGCAGGATTTGAAGATTTTGCAGGTGATAGACAGTCACTGGAAGCTGTCATAAAAATGAAGGAAGAGAGAGAAATGTACACAAACATTTCAAAGAAGCAAGATCATAATTGTATTCTGATGGAGGATGAGCCTTTGTTATCTAATGAAGATAGTCAAGGGAAAGTACATGTACAATTGGTTAGTGAATGGGAGCAAGAACTGGAGTTACTGGAGAATTGGTTGAAAGAACCTAATGAAGACTGCAAAGGATCTGCAGCAGTGGAAGAAAATGTTATTATAGTCAGAGAATTGAAGAGAAATTTACTTTTCGAAAGTAAATTTGCATAATAACAATTGGATATTGCAGAGGGTAATATCTTTAAAGATATTCAGGAAGTTTGGGAGGTAGCAATATCCGTAGCAGTATTTGGAGTAATCTAAAAAATAATAGCAGAAGTTGAAGAAAAAGAAGCCAACAAGAGTTTAGAAACTCATACACAAGGGAAAGGACTACGACAACAAAGTAATTTGGATAGATAAATAGAGAATTTGATAAAAATTACATGAAATGAACATAAGGAAAGGAGCCGCAGACATAGAATCATGTGGATAAAAAGCTGGACTGTAACAAACATTGAAGGAAAAGCCAATGGAGTGTTGCAAATGAAGATATGGCAACCAAGAGAAGCAAGGAAAGACAATATAACACTTAAACATCAGTTGAAAGAAGCAAGGAAATCACTGAAGAACAGAGTTTGGAATCCTGGAGGTAGCAAGTCATTGAGACTTGCGACTATTGCATTATTACAGAAAAGCAACAGACCTCATAGACAGGAGTCTATGGAAACTTTTCTACATGGGGAGTCTGATGCAGGAGCATCCTGCTCAAATGTCATTAGTTAGTTGGGAGACTTAGGAGGTCTTATGTTGTAAAGAGAGTTGGTTCTCTAAGTGTAATTTTAAATGTTTTGAGTGATTTAGAATAAGATTTAATTAATATTGTAAGCATAATTGTAAATTCTCTCAAATGTTGGAGAACATGAGAGAATTAGGATAGTTGAGAGCTCATAGGGATTGAGAGATTTGGAAATTAATTGTAGATCTTAAATTAGGAATCAGTTCATGATTTAGGGGATTGAGAGGATTCTTAGGGGTTAGTTGAAATTATTAAGGATCTGAACCATAATTGGTTCACAGAACCTTTTCTATATAATTGTACAGTCTCAAAGACATCAAATATAGATCAAGAAGAATGATGGAATAGATAGAATCGAGAAGTAGATAGAAGCAGAGAGTTGAATAACTGAGGTAAACACACCGAGAGGGTCAAAGCTCTGTAATTCTTATTTTATAAGTAATAGATTTAAGCTTGGCGTACAATCACAGTTCTGGTATTGAGTTTCGTTTGAAAACCTTTGACAATTTCGATCTTGAATGTATTATTACCATCCTTTGTTTCTGAGTTATAATTAGGGCCATATTCTCTGTTATGTGTTAATTGGAATCATTAGCTAAATTGATAGTGTGGGGTTTTGATTTACCCTGAAGGAATTACACATTTAACCAATTGATTGCAAATCCGATTGTTAATTGGTTTTGGGAACCTTGGAACCGTGACTTTCCAGTCAAATATACAATGGTTGATCTTAATTAAAGCTACCCAAACAACTGGAAGCATAATGTTGTTGAAGCCTCATTTCACCACACCGTGCGCTTGGAGAGAATCAGATCAACTGGTTGTTCCTTCAGTTGTTTTGAGATTAGTTTCAATGAATTTTCATCCCCAATCGAAGGCTATTAGATCTTTCAAAGTATTCGCAACCATGGTGAAAGCTATCATAGTACACGAGTTTTGAGGTGCAGAGGTATTAAAGTGAGCAGATGAAGATGTGGAATCATGAGAGAAGATGTAGCAGAAGCATGAATTAGGTACTTGGAACCTTGTTTTGTTTGGAATCGTGAGTCGGGCAAAGAAGCAGAACCGGAAAGGCAGTTTCATAAAATGGTAAGCAGTTTTCGCACGATACAAAAGTAGTAAATAGTAAAAGTTGAAGGCATGCGAAATAACATGGAGGTGCCATGTCGCAATTAAAAACCACTCATTTTGCGGGTTACAATTTGGTGGAGTGTTGTACTCAAAGGTGTGTGATTGTTGTCGGATGGATGGGCGCAGATAGATCATCGGTGTAAGGTGCATTGGGTGATAAGCGTGGACCCCTGACAATTATTTGGGTTCATGACTATAATTTGTAAAAGGGAATATTCTGATTAAGGATTATATCTGAAACATTTGTGTATTATCTTGGGGTAAAATGTATACACAGGCATCTTTATATGCATACTGTGAGTTGGTGTGGCCATGGGAGCACCACATTCTCGGGAAATAAGCCATATGTAGATCATCTTTGTATCTTTGGATGCCTTTCCTACATTCACATTCCTAAAGATAAGAGAAAGAAGTTGGACTCTACTAGTTTAAAGGGTATATTTGTTGGCTATATCCTTTCATCAAAGGCTTATAGAATCTACATAAAAGAAGATCTTAGAATCGAAGTTAGTATAGATGTAATATTTGATGAAAAATCTGCATACAAGAAGTCCAAAGATATTCTTGTTAAATTCGACGAGGAATATATCCCCCTCTTTGAAGAAGAAGACCAACCTGACAAAGCCCCTACAAATCAAGAAGAAGAAGAAGGACCAAGTGAACCCATTCAACCTACAATCATTCCCGAACTAAATAAGAGGTCAAACTAGTTAAAAGATATACTTGAAGATGCCAAAGGACATGGAGCAACAAAATATACTTTTAGACAAAGCAAGAAACCAAAGAGGTACTTTGGATATGCAACTTATATGTCGAAACTAATTAAAGAAAACCACCCAAATTCGAACAAGTCACTCATTGTGATGAATGGAAGAAAGGCATGCAAGAAGAATATCAATCAATCATGAAGAATGGGGTTAGGGACATTGTTCCTTGACCTAGTGACAAATTTGTTGTCACCTCTAAATGGATCTACAAAATCAAACATGTTATTGGTGGGAGCATAGATAAATACAAAGCAAGATTTGTAGCACAAGGTTTCTCTCAAAAGCAAGGTGTGGACTACGAATAAACATTTTCTCCTACAACCAGGTACACTACTATTAGATCCTTGATTTCTTTAACAACTACTATGGGATGGAACATCCACCAGATGGATGTCATAACAACTTTCTTGAATGGAACCATAGATGAAGAAGTGTACATTAAACAAACAAAAGGTTTTGAGATACATAACAAGGAATCTCACGTCTGTAGGTTGAAGAAATCTCTATATGGCTTGAAACAAGCACCTAGAGCTTGGTAAGTTAGAATGGATGCTTAACTTTGAAGGATTGGATTTGTCAAAAGTTCTGCAGGCCCAAATATCTATATCAAAGTAGTAAAGAATGAGCCAGTCACTATTATATTATATGTGGATGATTTACTCATTACAGGTGTGGAGAATAAAATTCAAGAATGTAAGAAGATGTTGGCAACATAATTTGAAATGAAAGATCTAGGACTTTTGCATTATCATTTGGGCTTGGAAGTTTGGCAGAAACCCAAAGAAATATACCTTGGTAAAGCAAAGTGTATCATCAATATTCTACAAAAATTTGATGTGATGGATTCCAAGTCTATATGATCCTATGCTCAAAAATTAAAGTTGTCAGAATGGTATGGAACTTGAACGACTGTGTATATCTCGTTATTTTGAATCTGGCACAATTTGTTTCATGAAAAAACCACATCGTATGCTGCCGAAAATGAGTTTTGATCAATTTGGCAAACATGCAAAATTTTGTGCAAGCCTGCCCAATCAACAGTTTGTACTGCTGATGTGGCATGCTGAATGGACCATTGGTCGTTGATTGTACCTTGTTGGGCAAATAAGAACGTGTCAATTGTCATTTGTAGATTGGTTGAAATTTGGGGCTATTTTATTGGTTTATTGATAGGCCAATGAGAGGTTGCCACATGGCGCTCCCAGTTGGCTAAAATTTTCATTAGGGTCAAGGTGAGGTCGGTGAGGTTTTAACCCACGAACTCCCACCAACAAACCGCATGACTTTCCATTACACGAAACTTTAGTTCTTAAACTATGTATGTTTAAAATCTTATTTAAATGTTAATGCCGCCAATTTTTTATATATTAAAATAATGTGGTGTAATATTCCTAATTAGCACCGCTAATTGGAATATTTGATTTTTGTATAGTTTTGCCGCCTATAGTTAATTAATAAATAAAAGTGAGAAAAGGGGGGGGCTAACTCACTTAAATAAAATAAAGTGTTTCCCTAGTAGATGCAACGTTATAACTTAAGGGGGAGCCTTGGGGGTCCACACCACATATGAGAGGAGGCTCACGTAGCCTCTAGAAGCTTCTGCGCAAGCCCATGAGGAGCACGTGGGAGAGAGAGGGACCACGTAGGGTTTTGAGGGGGGGCCAGCGTTATAAAAGGAGGGAGAGCTATCTCATTTGGGCATTATTGATATTGTTGATGATATTGAGCTAGACTTCTGTCTACTTGAGCACGCTGGCTGTTTAGTCGGTCTGCAGCACTGTTTAGTGCGACTGAGTGTCTCCGGTCGGAGATCTCACCCTTGGCCCCGGGGGACTTCGAGTGCCTGCTCGGGCAAGGTTTTTTTTCAGTCTTTAGCAGGAGATTTGCGGGTGTTTTGTTGGGAGTTTTGCTGAGGAGCTGAGCTTCATTGGGTGACTGCGCAGTCCTTGGAGGGAGGACGCAGTTTGAGTTGGAGCTGTTCAGTGGTAGAGATTTCTGCAGGAGATTCAGGCCTATTCCGGTGTGGAGGTTCAACGTTTATCATTTGGTGAGTTTCCTGAGGAGTTGTGGTCCCATTTCAGTCTATTTCAGTTGGTGTCTGCGCTTTGGTCTCGGAGGCAAAGCGTTTTCGGTTTGCAGGGGTGATTTTCGAATGTGGTCGGGTGCAGTATATGAATTTGGAGGGACAGAAAGAGGGTGAGACGGAGTTTGTGGTGGTGCGATTTTCAGCTCGATGCAGCGAGGGATCAGCCCCCAGCCGGTTCATTCGACGTGATGGTTTACGGCGGTTTTGCTGTAATTTGAGATGCGGTTCTTGTAGCGACCATTTCTTGGCACTTTACCGGAAGGGTTATTCACTTGCGTGAGCGAGGATAGGTGCATTTCATTACGATTATCCATTGTATCTCATTATATTCTCGTATTAATAAATGGCTTAGCATTTACGGCATTTTTATGTGTACAGTTTAAGCACACATTACTATTTTCGTACATTTCCACTATGTTGTGCGTATGCTTGTATTCTTGTATAATTTTCCCCGTGGAATATTACGGTGGTATCGACAGTTAAGCTCGACACACAATGATGCAACGACAGGGAAGAGATCGTACAGAGGTTTTCTGGAATTTTGGAGCACTAGCAGTTGCAGTACCAAAAACGAAATTGGAAAAAGGGTCAAATTTTGAAGGTTGGAATTAGAAGAAACGTTTTCTGGGTTTTTCTGGGTTTTGGGCAAGGATCACCTTCCCAGATTCCTAGAATTTTCTGAGTAGTTTTCAGTGGGTAAATCGGAGGTCGAATTCAAGTAGTAGTATGGTTTTGCAACAGCCGTGCAGTTTCTGAGGAGCCTGTAGGCATATAGCAGAAAGTGCCAATGGCAGATGGTGATGATGCGAGGAGATTTAGAGATACGCTCCTCCAAAACATGCAGGATGTGTCACAGAGACTCACTGCGTTGGAGGCTAGTTTTCAGATCGGCGAGGGATCGGGTACGTCCCATCATGTGCCGGTGTGTGATGCTATCCCCATCATGGCATCGCATGCACCCACGCGATCCACTATGCCCACATTCCTAGCAGAGGACACAGGGGCAGGAGCACAGAGGGATATTCCAGCACCCACGCGATCCACCATGCCTACCTTCCTAGCAGAGGACGCAGGGGCAGCAGCACAGCGAGAGCCGGAGCCGGGCCACATGGGTGACTATTTTGCAGAGTACCAGGCATACGGGCATGAGTTCATGGAGGCTCTCTCGTTCAGAGACTTTGTCCAGCTCCAGCGGGATAGCAGACCCCGCAACTTTCATAGCGGGAATAGACACTCACATGACCGGGGCTTGCAGCGCACAGTGGGCAGATTCCATCTACCGACATTTGACGGATCATCCAGGCGCTCAGAGGAAGCTTGGGTGGAGAAGTTGGATACCTCTTTCCAGCTTGACCGAGTACCGGAGAGGAAAACCATTAAAATGGTTACCTCGCACTTGGAGGATGAGGGAACCCAGGGTTGCAGGGAGTCCGAGGTTACACCTAGTGTGACACAGGATTCACCCTCATTGGAGACCTCCTCGGCCGTGTCGGTTGATGTGGTAGTGGAGAAGGTATAGCCTACCCCAGTAGAGCCATCCATTGAGGTGATGACCGGAGTCGCGTCCGAGTCTTCGGGTGGTAGCAGCACACAGATGGGTGCAGTGTCAGGAGATGTATCCACCTTCGATGAGGCACTAGCAGGTACCGAGGTATTGGATGATGGTCGCAGACAGCGGTATCATCGGCTTCGGACGGACCTTCGAGTTTCGAGAGAGAAGGCCACGTCAGTACGGGAGGCCATTTTGTTGCAGGACCAGGAGCTCGAGGGTATGAGAGTGACTTGTGCCAAGTCGGCGGCCAAGTTGGTCCGCATTGGGGAACGACTAGATTCCCTGATGGTACAATCAGAGGGCAAGTTGGAGCGTCAGATCATTCCCCTTCAAGAATGCATGGATGGGACTAGCAATGTTGTTGGGTCATCTCTTCCCGTTGGAGAGAGAGAGGCAGAGCCACCTAGTCAGATCTCATATGTTGACTTGGATAGCGGTATGAGACGATAAGAGTTGCACAGGGTACAACATCCACATGTTGAGGTTGGATGGCGAGAGATTTTGAGTTGGTACTCGGTGGAGAGGGCTATGGAGATAGCGAAGGATCCGAGTGTAGCTCAGCAGGATTTTCTATGCATGGGGAATACAAGAACCCCATATTGGCATTGGGATCCAGGTGGGATCACCTATCATTTCCTAGGCAGGTTGGTTGCCTGTGTCTTGGAGGGTACAGTTGGCCAAGCAGTAGAGCATGTGCATGCGCTAGGGGAGTTTGGGTCAGCTCTAGTGGCCAACCAGTTTATGGGCAGACTCCCTAGGTTGTTTTGATATGACACTCGTACACGGGATCACGGGGTGGTCAACATACCTTGGCAGGAGTTTGTCGGAGGAAGTGGCATTGGCAGGCCACCAGATGGCACCTTGTATGGGGCCAAGGATTCTTCACCTTTGTGTGGGGCACAGAGGACGCAGCGGAGCCGAGCAGTGGTGGTAACACTACTGACCCATAGGGAGATTCACTTCTCGGACCCCTCGAGGAGGATGTGCAGTGATGATCCATTTGTCGGCGGGTATAGTGATGTGACGGTGGACATGACGATACCGATTGGTGGTAGTCCGATATGTAGAGGCACAGCTCTAGGACATCACATCCATGGATGTGTGGGAGCCTCTAGCAGCGATCAGTGGACTACTGGTGGACATGGAGCTACATGGTGGTGTACCGTAGTGCGTGGGACTGCATTTTGGAGTAGGAGTGCCCTACATCACATTGAGAGCACGCGGGGAGTGACAGATTCCTGGACACAGTCAGGGCACGAGACGGTACAGGGTGGTACAGCAGTAGCATGGGGTATCCAGCAGTATTCAGGGGTATGCCTTAGGGTGCAGTGGCATGTTGAGGAGTACATGGATGACCGGTGGCTTGCGAGGGCGTACGGCGCGGCACAGCAGGGTCTTAGAGTATTGCATCCAGGGAGACTCACAGATAGGGACACTGGGCTTACCTTTGGGGGTATTTCACCCAGGATCGATGAGGAGACAGAGGAGCGATACTTGATGGTATTTGTGGGGACTCACACATCTGACACTCTTCTACATCACTCATGGGCACAACTGATTTTTTTGTTGTCCTTTGGCACTTTGGGCATGAGCAGCAGGGTCCGCAAGGCACACCCAAGATATTTGGATGGCCCTCAGCACACTAGGCGAGAGACTTCTCAGCAGTGGCACTGGGTCAGTACGCTAGTTGACAGCCACAGTTTAGGGGATGAGATGATCCTCTGCAGTGGTGGCACATTAGTCATTGCTGAGCCTACGCTTGGGGAGCAGGTCCTGAGGGAGACATGCATCATTTTTCCCTCGGGGCGTGGCGCGATCATGCGCAGGCGGAGGATATTGGGTTCGGCGAGGAGGTAGCATCCCGGCCGCTAGTGGACTCAGACATTGTGTCAGCACTTAAGTCAGCAGAGGGTGGATGGCACGCATATTCAATACATATGAGGGTGGGAGGTAGAACGAGAGGGCGTTATACATTGCCGGGGATGGGACTCTGTGAGGTGCGGATGGATCGATTTCTCCAGGCGACGAAGCCGATCATCACAAGGTATGATGACGGTAGATTGCGAGCGTATTCGGTGTGCGGGGGTGAGCGATCGGGGGACGCCCATACGAGATACTCACAGGTGATGAAGTCCCCGCACGGGCAGCAGGCCCAAGCGACACATCGTGGAGCTGAGTCGGCGAGAGGAGATCTTTAGGGACATCGAGCCTTGACATTTCCTTTTGCTTCCTGGAGCATCTGCCCGTGAGCCTATGATGGATTTGTAGCTGGGCTAACGGTCATCCTTTGAGGTGGAACAGTCAGATGCACAGACACCGAGTACCGTGACAGCAGCTACAGATCCATATCCTCTGGAGATGTTGGAGGTAGATGTGATAGTTTGGCAGTGGGAGATGATTACGGGTTGGCGGCAACCTTCCAGGCATGTTCCGCATGCAGTTGTTGTTGCTACATCGGATGCTCCCTCCAAGATGGACTGGCGGGAGATCACGAGTTGGTACCCTCTTGATGGTACGGTATTCTTCGTAAGGAGCACAGTGGAGCAGGGGCCCTTGGACATAGTAGATGTTACAGATCCCAGTCGGCAGGAGGGCACCAGTTGTCGTTACTTCAGGACTCCTTCCCAATTTCAGGAGAGCAGGATTAGCATGGGATTGAGTCATGACTTGGATTGGAGAGAGGTGATGAGTTGGTATGCAGTTGGAGGGGTAGCATATGCAGCTACAGGTACAACGCAGCAGGAGCCCAGGAGCATTGAGGCTTATTGGTGGTCTTCACCTCTTAGAGCATTAGTCATAGCCAGGGGCAGTGCACAGTCCGAGCCGTGGGACTTGGGCGATTATTGGCCATGGTGGCGATGGGATCCGGGGGGATTATTGGTTGACTGGTACTGTGAGAGGCCAGTTTGGGATCCTGGCATTCAGATATCCCTTCGTATCAGGGTGATGCAGGAGACAGAGAGGTTTCAGTGGGACCCAGGCACATTTTGCAGTATCGGTGGGGAGCATCAGCTAGAGAGTAGGCTTGTTCAAGCGTTGCTTGAGGACAAGCAATTTTTGCCGGATGAGGATGCCACTTGGGAGAGCGAGCAGATTTTACAGCATCCATCACTTCGGTTGCTTGAGGACAAGCAACGTTTTGCCGGGGGAGACTGTAATATTCCTAATTAGCACCGCTAATTGGAATATTTGATTTTTGTATAGTTTTGCCGCCTATAGTTAATTAATAAATAAAAGTGAGAAAAGGGGGGCTAACTCACTTAAATAAAATAAAGTGTTTCCCTAGTAGATGCAACATTATAACTTAAGGGGGAGCCTTGGGGGTCCACACCACGTATGAGATGAGGCTCACGTAGCCTCTAGAAGCTTCTGCGCAGGCCCATAAGGAGCACGTGGGAGAGAGAGGGACCACGTAGGGTTTTGAGGAGGGCCAGCGTTATAAAAGGAGGGAGAGCTATCTCATTTGGGCATTATTGATATTGTTGATGATATTGAGCTAGACTTCTGTCTACTTGAGCACGGTACATTTTAGTCGATGCAACGACCTTTGTTTAGTGCGACTGAGTGTCTTCGGTCGGAGATCTCACCCTTGGCCCCGGGGGACTTCAAGTGCCTGCTCGGGCAAGGTTTTTCTTCAGTTTTTAGCAGGAGATTTGCAGGTGTTTTGTTTGGGAGTTTTGCTGAGGAGCTGAGCTTCATTGGGTGACTGCGCAGTCCTTGGAGGAGGACGCAGTTTGAGTTGGAGCTGTTCAGTGGTAGAGATTTCTGCAGGAGATTCAGGCCTATTCCGGTGTGGAGGTTCAACGTTTATCATTTGGTGAGTTTCCTGAGGAGTTGTGGCCCCATTTCGGTCTATTTCAGTTGGTGTCTGCGCTGGTCCTGGAGGGACAGCGTTTTTCTAGGAGGAGGGTTTCTGGGGGTGATTTTCGGAGGTGGTCCGTTTTGTATATGGTTTCTGGGTTTTGTCCGGGGTGGTGAGTTCAGGTGGTCTGCTGATTTTCAGCTCATTCCGGAAAGGGGATCAGCCCCTAGCTTCAGTTCATTCCAGCAGCAGCAGTTTACGGCAGTTTCTTCCAGCAGCTGGGATGTAGTTTCTTGTAGCAGCCATTTCCTGCTTTTCTGAGAGGGTTCTTCACTTGCCTTGAGCAAGGATAGGTGCATTTATTCTGATTATCCATTGTATCTCATTATATTCTCATATTAATAAAATGGCTTAGCATTTCCGGCATTTTTATGTGTATTTGCTTTATGTTCTATTTTCGGCATTTCCTATATTGTCGTATGCTTGTATTGCTGTCTATTTCCCATTCGGGATATTACATGTGGGCATACCATATGAGTTTAAAATTCGGTTTTTAGGCAGCATTGGGCATTTAAAACATCCCACAAATTGCATCATAAATGCGTTGATTTATTGCTCCGTTGGCGAAAAATGTGGTGAAATTGTAGGACAGTAGGGCGAACTTGGCGAATTTGTGGGTCAACTAGCAGCAAAACTTGGGAAGGTCATAAATTTCTCAGTTTTTATCCTTTTTAGGAGCAGAAAGAGGCTAGACATGGTTTTTTGATAGATATGAAGCTATTGGAGCAGATATTTAAGCCATTTGAGCACTGTAATGGTACGAAATCACCATTTTTTTAGCATAATTAAAGGGCCCCAACCATTGGAAGTTCGACTAGGAGATGTAGCCCAGGAGTGGTGAACTCCTTCATCAATTGTTGTTGCGTGTTTACTATTATGGTGATATTGTATTTTTTTCTCTACAGATACTCAATTTAAAGTTCATGTTTATGTGTTTAATAATTTAACAAAAGAGGCTGAAAACCCTAATTGAAACACTTGCAAAATTTAACAAACCTCGAGCAACTTCATATATAGATCAAATTTGGTATCAGAGCTTAGGTTTTATTTGTTGTTGTGAGGGTTTAATATGTGATTCTTATAGTGTTGAAGCTCAAGAGAGGAGAAGGAAAGCTTGTGGTTTCAATTCCTCAAGTTAGGTCAAGGAAAAGGAGAGCAAGTTTTCCACAATATTCACCACAAATTCTACCTCAAATTGTAGTTGAAGCTTCAACAAGTATGTCACATGAAGGAGAGGTTGAAAATATGTCAGAGGGTGAGTAAAATTTTAGGAAAGAATTCTCTGATATTACAATAATGGTGAAAATTATTTATGAGGAGAGAAGCACAAGGATGCAAGGTGAGAGGTCCAATAATCCAAAGGGAGATAAGTCTTCAATAGGAGAAGAAGGAGATGGAGAAAAGCCTCCAAAAGGTAATGGGAATGGTGACAAACCACCTTTGACACCACCATTCTCCTCACCACCATCCTCTCCACCATATTCTTCCACACCAAGCCCTTCACAAACACCTCCACAATCTCCAAAATGTCCTGGTAAAACTCCATTTTTGAAGCTTGACATTAAGTTTGATTTTCCTATGTATGATGGAGAGGTAGATGCTGAAATATTAGACGATTAGGTACGTTAGCTTGAAGTGTATTGTAGGATACAAAGGATTAAGGACGACAACACAAATATTCATCTTGCTTCACTAAGATTGGAAAGTGCAACTCTTATTTGGTGGGAAGCCAAAACTCAAGAGGACGTGAAGAAACATCGTAAGGTCTTAACCTCTTGGAGTGATTTTGTTGTTGCCTTAAGGAGACAATTTTATCCATTAGCATACATGCAAAAGGATATAATGGACTGGCAAAACTTTAGGCGAGGTAAAGGACAAAGTGTGCAAATCTATACTCAAGAATTTAGGAGAATAGCACTAATATTGGGTGTGGATTTGACATCTCAAGAAACTTTGTTAAAGTGCATTGGAGGTTTGCATAGTTACCTAAGGCATACTATTCTCATGTTTAATCCTTCAGATTTAGATGAAGTATGTGTACAAGCCACACATCTAGAGGCAAGAGGAAAGCATGTTTTAGATGAGACAAGTGAGGATACCATTGAGTCTGAAGAGAAAGGAAAAGGTAAGTTCAAGGGTAAAGGTAAGAATAATGCTTCCATCAAGATGGAGAAAGAAAAAATCACATGAAAACATTGTTCCAAAGATGGGCATGATGAAGATCATTTTTGGAAATTTCATCCAGAGATGAGACCCAACAAGCTTAAAAACAAGGAGAAGGAAAAGACAACTGCAACAATAACACATGATTTAGGTTATGATTTCGGAGATGAAACAAAGATCATCAAAATGCATTTGGAAGGTAAGAACATTGCAAGTACTAGTTCTTCGAGTTGTCTCAATAGCACTCAAGATGATGAAACAAGAATTGAACTTTTCCATGTTAGAGTTATTTCAAAGCATACCAAGATTGACACCCTATTTGATAGTGGTTCACAAGCAAATATTATTTAAGAATACTTAGTCAAGAAGTTGAATTTAGAGACCATTCCTCATCCAAGACCTTATCCTTTAGGTTGGATATGTAAGAATGCAAATTTGCAGGTGACGAGGAAGTGCATACTTAGATTTTCAATCACTGCAAACTTTTCTGATGAAGTTGAACTTGATGTTGTTCCACTTGATATTTATGGTATTGCTTTGGGTAGCCCATATATTTATGATAGGAGATCAATCTTTCATTGCCATGAGAATAAGTATCACTTGTTCAAGATTAGGATTGAGTACATTGTTAGAGCGCATAATAAGAAGATGAATTTGTCTCTTATGCATGCTGAAGAAATGAAGAGAATTATGAATGCCAGTCAAAATTTTGCTTTGTTAATGTTCAAGCATCAAGATGTTGTGAATGAGGCCTTCAAGGTGACGCATCAAATAAAAATTATGATTTCATTGAGGTTGTTGAGATTTTGTGTATTGGGGTAGCATTGGATGTGCTCTAGCCTTGAAACTTGGTGGAGGGACTAGAGTATATCAGACCTCCAAAACCCATAAAAGGATTTGGGAAGTTTTATCCGGTTTGGGAGATACTTAATTAATTAATAATTTTAATTATGGACCCTAAGTCTGACTTAGAAAAATTAATTTATTAAAGGTAATTAATTAGAACATGTGATGAAATTGTCTTAAGTCACACAGATCAAGATTTCTTTTAATCTTAGCCATTGATTCTAGATCTGATCGTGGCCATTGGTTTCCCAACAAGAAAAGTATAAAGGAAAGGCTTGGGGTCATTTTTAAAGACACACAGAGGCAGAGCATTGAAGCTAAGTTGAGATTAAAGGGCAAGGTTTGCTAAGAATTCACAAGAGTGTTTCAGCTACAGTGAGGGGAGTTTAAGCAAAGGGGATGGTTTGATCCCAATGCCTAGAATCAACAAGAGGCAGAGAGCAGCGCAGAGAAGCAGGAGCAGCAGTAGAGATGGGAGAATTTGCGCAGTGCAGGGGCAGCTTCAGCTACGCAGTCTCTCCCAGGGTAGCGTTGGGCAGTAGGAGACCCTTAGGGGTTACGCAGAGACCCTCAAGGGCAGCGTAGGGTTTGCGTAACCCATTATGGGTTACACAGCCCTCTCAAGGCTAGCGTAGAGGGACGTAGAGGTTGACATAGAGGCTTCAGGGGTAGCGTTGGGGTTTCTAGGGCCAAGATCTGGCTGAGACCTGTAAATCTCGTTTGATGGTATGGATCAGTCAATATTTTGGATTCAAAACAACAGGTTAGCTGCAGATCTATATTTTCTCTATCGGGTTTTCAAGATCTGGAACCCAAATTTGTTGTATTCAGAAAACTCTTAATAATAAAACCCCCCAGCAGCAAGAAGACCAGTTTTCCCTCATTAGGTTTTCCCGAGGACTATTGTCCAGAAAATCCTTGTGTCACTTTGTCTACGTGTGCATGTATTTTTTTCTAGATCTGAATCAGTGAAAGTATTTTATGTGTTTGCTTCGGTGTTAATCTGAAGATTCAGTATTAATAACTTAATTAAGTAGGAGAAGCATAATAAGATCTAACAGCGTATTTTTGTATAAGTAACATTTAGAAATTTTCACATGGTATCAGAGCGATTACATATCTAGTAGGGTGACCAGCTGAAGGCTGAAGGATCTTGCTGCAGAAAACAAGAGCAACAATAGAAGGCCATAAATGAAGGGATAACGCAATTTCAGAGGGAGAAGGATCACGCAGAGGGCAGGGTGATGCATTCTTACGTTGTCTCCACGCAGGGCCACGTACTTACTGTGTAGAGGCAGCGCTGGGATTGTTTGCTCACATAGAAGCCAACTAGGGTGGCGCAGATATGAAGCTATCTTATTCATAATTACCAAAAGCAGAGCTGCAGAACTTCAGAAGGTGCTGGCAGGATTAAATTTTCGGTGCTTTCAAAATTTAGCCTAAGCACTAGTGACAAAGAGCGGGAGGAGATCATCTTCTCAGAGGATTTCTGGCCAAATAAACTTGTAGATCGATCAAAGGGTCGAAGAGAGTTGAATCATTGTTTGATTTGGCAAATTTCCAAGAAGGGAAATTAGTTGTTAGAGGGAGCAGAAGGTGCCTGTTACGCCAAGGACCTTAGATCCAAATATCTAGCATAGAGAAGAGGAGCTCTGACAGATTTCTTAGCAGATGGCACCTCATGGACTGCGTGATCAGGACAGATTTGATGGCCTATCAAACTTTGTAGTTTGGAAGGCTAGAATCTTGATAGTACTAGAGGACTATCATCTAAGAGACCATGCAGAACAAGTCTTGGCCATGCCAACCGATGCAGATCTCCTGAAGAAGCATATTGAAGCTGCGAGACATGCCAAGCGACCGATAATGGATGGAGTTAAGGACCATGTTGTTCCACACATAGCTTAAAATAAAACATCTAATGAGATGTGGAAGGCCTTAACATCCCTATATGAAGGGAAGTTCGTCCAGAGGAAGATGCTTCTGGAGACTTAGATGCGGCCATTCATGATGACCAAGGGAGAAGACATTGAACATTTTCTCATTAGATTACAGTCGACCAGAGACCAGTTGATTGCCACAGGTGCAAAGGTGGAGGATGATGTGATGGTCAGGACTGCTCTCAATGCGGTCACAAATGAGTGGGAAACCTTTGTCCAAAGTATATTGGGTAGAGAAAACCTTCCTGATTGGGACAACTTGTGGGCAATCATGCGCCAAGAAGAACTCCGCAGATTCATTAAGAAGCAGTACAACACGAGATCGAGTAAGGTAAAGAAGGAAGATGAAGAGGATGCAACCTTGGCATCAAAGAGGCAGTAAGGGAAGAATAATAGGTATCTATCAAAGATCAAGTGCTTCCAGTGTGGCGAACTAGGACATTTCGCCAATAATTGTCCTGAGAAGAAAAAGGACAAGGAAGCTTCTTCTTCCAAGGCTATTGTGGTGGTTGATGGGTCAGAAGACAATGCAGCCATGAGCGCTCATGAACCACAAAAGTGGGGCTACATGGATCTTTAGAGTAGCTACAAAGTGGGGACGGGATCCTTGAGCAACTCATCTCTTGGATCACATTCAAGCTACAAGAGCCTTAAGACAATAACGGGACAAGTGGAGCAGTGGGTGCAAAGATCACAAATGAAGCAAATGCAGATCTGAAGGCTGGAAGGAGCAACACAGTGCAGATGCAAACACATCATAGGGGCTTATGTGACTTCGACAACACAAAGCAGAGTTGCAGCAGCATGGAGGCTTCAGGAGGACAGCGCAGTACAACAACGATGTTGGAGATTTCAGTGAAAGGCTGATGTGACTTCAGCAACACATTTGAAGTCTGTTTACATAGTGCAAAGCTGTATCTGTGCATCATCTCTAGATTTTAACACAGATCAGCAGCTGATGGAGCTTAAGTGATGAGGTTGCATCCAACTGACTTGTCTGTCAAAGATTGGGCAGGAGATTCGATTGTTTCTCTCAACAACTGAAGTTGCAATGCAATAGGTGGCAGCATGATGTACCAGATTGAGAGGGAGCTGCAGTACAGATGTGGCAGTGACGGTGGCAGCATCATGAGTAGCAGTACAGAATGGAAATAACAATACAGTTATGAAGGGCAGCAGGCCAAGCATCAACAACATAGAAACCAGTGCCAATATCTTATGATACATGGTGTGATGTATTGCTAGAGCACACTCCATGCTGAGAGGGAGTGTTGATATTTTGTGTATTGGGGTAGCATTGGATGTTCTCTAGCCCTGAAACTTGGTGGAGGGACTAGAATATATCAGATCTCCAAAACCCATAAAGGGATTTGGGAAATTTCATCCGGTTTTGGAGATAATTAATTAATTAATAATTTTAGTTATGGACCCTAAGTCTAACTTAGGAAAATTAAATTATTAAAGGTAATTAATTAGAACATGTGATGAAATTGTCATAAGTCACACATATCAAGCTTTTTTTTAATCTTAGCCATTGATTCAAGATCTGATCATGGTCTTTGGTTTCCCAACAAGAAAAGTATAAAGGAAAGGCTTGGGGTCATTTGTAAAGACACACATAGGCAAAGCACTGAAGTTACGCTGAGATTATAGGGTAGGGTTTGCTAAGAATTCTCAAAAGTGTTTCAGCTGCATAGAGGGGAGTTTAGGCAAAGGGATGGTCTGATCCCAGTGCCTAGAATCAACAAGAGGCAGAGATAATCTTCCAGAGGTAGCGCAGAGAAGAAGGAGCAACAACAGCAAAGAGGGCAGCAGCTGCGCAGCGCAGGGCAACTTCAGCTACGCAGGTGCTACGCAATCTCTCCCAGGGCAGCGTTGGGTAGCAAGAGACATTAAGGGGTTACGCAAAGACCCTCAAGGGCAGCTTAGGGTCTTCGTCGCCCATTCTGGGGTTACGCAGCCCTCTCTAGGCCAACGCAAAGGGTCGTAGAGGCTGATGCATAGGCTTCAGGGGCAGCTCTGGGGTTTCTAGGGCCAAGATCTGGCTGAGTCCTATAAATCCCATTTGAGGGTGTGGATCAATCAATATTTTGGATTCAAAACAATAGGTTAGCTACAGATCTATATTTTATCTGTCAGGTTTTCAAAATCTATAACCTAGATTTTCTATATTAAGCAAACTCTTAATAATAAAACCCTCTAGCAGCGAGAAGACCAGTTTTCCCACATTGGGTTTTTCCAGGGAATATTGTCTAGAAAATCCTTATGTCATTTTTCTATGCATGCATGTAATTTTTCTAGATTTGAATCGGTGAAAGTCTGTTATGTGTTTGCTTCGGTGTTAATCTGAAGATTCAGTATTAATAACTTAATTAAGTAAGAGAAGCATAACCAGATCTAACATTAGATTTTTGTATAACTAACATTCATAAATTTTCACAGAGGTTTCCAATGGTTGTAATAAGTTGTTTAAGGACTATCACATGTTGCCTTCTAAAATAGGTAAACAAGATGAGAAAAAATTGTAGCAACATACATCATTGTTGAACAATGGTGGGAACAAGGCGATGGTGCTAAAGGGTGAAAATCAAAGATCAAGCACCAAAGAAAATTGAAAAATAAGGCATAGGTTCCACAAGTTCTTCTTGGGGGTTTCAAAATTTTACATGGAAATGACAAACACATTTGGTCAAGAGTCAAGCCAAGTACAAGGCAAGACAAGCTAAACATCATCGTGTCGAGAATGTTCAAGGTGAGAATAATTTGAAGTTGTTTGAGTTTCCTTTGATTGACGACCAATGAGGGTCCAGCATATTTGTTTCTTCAAGGAAATTTTGTTGTTCTGCAAATTCTAGGAAATTACAGCGAGATGGTATCTACAACAGCAAGACAGGATCTCTATAATCAAGGGAAAATATTAGTTTTCATGAAAAGCTCAAATTTTTGAATTCAGGCAAATTCCAGTGGATTGAGACTAGAAGGGTGAGGGGGTTGTATCCTCATTCAAACGTTCATTAATAAAATAGATTTTGGGTTCCAAAAGCTTCCAGTGGGGAGGAGTGATATGGTGCTCAAACACAAGTTAAAAAATGAAAGTTTTCAGAATGGTGTGGAACATGAATGACTATGTAGATCTCGTTGTTTTGAATCTGGTGCAATTCGTTTCGCAAAAAATCGACACCGTATGCTCCCATAAATGAGTTATGGTCGATTTGGCAAACATTCAAAAATTTGCCCAAGGCTGCCTAGTCAGTAGTCTGTACTGCTGATGTGGCGTGTTGACTGAACCATTGACCGTTGACTATACCTTGTTGGGCTAATTAGAACGTGCCACTTGTCATTTGCAAATTGGTTGAAATTTGGGGCTATTTTATTGGTTTATTGACAAGCCAATGAGAAGTTGCCATGTGGCGCCTCCCAGTTGGCTAAATTTTTCGTAAAGGTCAAGGTGAGGTCAGTAGGGTTTGAACCCATGACCTCCCACCAACAAACCACGTGACTTGCCATTACACCAAAGTTTAGTTCTTAAACTATGTATGTTTAAAACCTTAACTAAATGTTAATGCTACCAATTTTTTTATATATTAAAATAATTCAACGATACCATATGAGTTTAAAATTCGGTTTTTAGGTTGCATTGGGAATTTAAACCATCCCAAAAATTGCGTCAAAATTGTGCTAATTTGTTGCTTCGTTAGCGAAAATTGGGGCGAAATTGTAGGACAGTTGGCCGAACTTGGCGAATTTGTGGGTCAACTGGCAATACAACTTGGGAAGGTCACAACTTTCTCATTTTTTATCATTTTTTGGAGAAGAAAGAAGCTAGACAAGGGTTTTTTATAGCTCTGAAGCCGTTGGAGCAGGTATTGAATCCATTTGAGCACTGTAATTGTATGAAATCACCATTTTTTAAGCATAATGAAAGAGGCCCAACCATTGGAAGTTGGACCAGGAGATGTGGCCGAGGAGGGGTGAAATCCTTCATCAATTGTTATTGTATGTTTATTGTTATGGTGATACTGTCTTATGCTTTTCTGTAAAAATTCAGTTTAAATTTAAGAGGCTTAGAACCCTAATTAAAACACTTGCAAAATTTCACAAACCTCAAGCAAATTTCACATACAGATCATTATAACAACTCCAATGATCATTAATTTAAAGAACTTGAGAAGTTCATATTCTAGCCTCGTTGATCCTACATTTTATCGTCATATGGTTGGCTCATTGATGTATTTGGTGAATACTAGACCCAATATTTGTTATGCAATGAATGTTCCAAGTAATTTTCCGTTGAAGCCATGTCATGATCATTGGATAATTGTTAAGCATATTTTGAGGTATTTGTCTGGGACTATTCATCGTTGTATAAAGTATGATGGAAAATAATTTTGATTAACAGGTTTCACTGATTCTAATTGGGGTGGTAGTGAGAAAGATGGAAGAAGCACTACATGTACTTGTTTTAATTTGGGACCTGCAATGATTTCTTGGATGAGTCGTAAACAAGATTTGGTTGCTTTGAGTAGTGTTGAGGTTGAATATGTTGTTGCTTTTGAAGTCAGAAAATAAGTGGGTTGGATTAGGAAGCTTTTGGAGGACCCTTGGATCCCATAATTATAAATTGTGATAATCAATGCAACATCAAAATGTATGAAGACCCTATGTTCCATGGAAAAACTAAGCATATCAATAATAAGTACCACCACATTAGGTGTTTAGTACAAGACGAGGTTGTGAAGCTATAATATGTTCTGACAGATGAACAAGTAGCTGACATCTTGACAAAATCTCTCCCCAAAAAGAAGTTTATATATTTTAGAAACATGCTTGGGTTGGTGGATATCGTTGATTTGGTTGAGAGGGAGAGATGAGTACCATACAAATTCCCATATGGTGGTACTTGGGAGGACATCTTGGCATGGTTAGTATTTAGATCTCGGTTGTTGTTTGGCTTTGATGATGTTTGGATCCCTGTGTGGGAGGTTATCTTGGTTTCGTGGAGCTCTAGTTTAGTGTTGACCTTGATAATGATACCTGGATCTCTGTGAGGGTTGGTGTCAGGGCATGGAGGCCTATATGGTATCTATATGATACCAGGGTTGTATCCTGATGGTACCTGTAGAGTTAGTTGCCTTGATGACACCTTAGTGCATGTTGGGAGGATACCTTGGAAGTTAGGGTATCCCTAACATTGTGTATGGTTATACTCTTATGTGAACATGTCAATTTTAGTTCATCCTTGTACCTATTTGTATGATTATGAATACCTCCCTAGTTAAGAGGGAGTGTTGAAAATGTATATATGGTCGATTTTCATAATTGCTATTGTACTTTGTCATTATGTATTTATTTTAAAATTGAAAAAGAAGAAAAATAAAATTGTTTTGAAGTATGGGTTTCATGCTGATTTGATTTATTTATTAGGTCAAAACCTCCATTGTAGGCTTCTGAGTTTTTTTTTTTTTAATCTTAAGAGTCATTGTCACATTTAAAATACCCTTCTCGGGATTTTGTATCACGTAAAGAAAAATATTTTTGAGTCAAAACAATTATTTGTCACCTCCTCACCAAGTCGGTCCTATCGTGAAGAAGTCAACCCAGATTAGGGCTATTTGACACTATGGAAGTAGTATAAATAGAATAAAATCTTGACCTATTTGGCATCCATCATCAACAAGTTCGATTTTTGGTGCAGGAAGATAAAAGGAAGTGTGAAGTCGAGGGAAAGAAGGTCAAATAAAAGAAAGGACACAAATCAAAGTTTTGGGGCATCTTCTCTCTCACACGTACGAGTTTTCCAGGGTTTTTGCGCAAGTTGCATGGGCCAAAATTTTTTGTAGTGTAGACATTTATTAATACTGATAGTATAACCGGATTCTCCTTATCTAACAAATTAATCTTATGTTAAATACATAATCCTTCCACTTAATTCTTTGCGAAAATTAAATCACCAATTGCAAAACACATATGAAGCGAATCAATCACACATAAACATAGTTGTTTAACGGGAAAGCTTAAAGTTAAAAACCCCAACTATCATATATTATGTATATCAATGGATCATGTAATAATCTCATACAAAGCTTAGTACATCAAGCTCTCAGCACAATCAACAATCATTACACATTGTCATGCAGAAATTTGCATATCTATGCACCAATTTCTTGCCTCTTGACAGCCTGCATCCACTGCGCAATCCCTGCTGAAAAAGACCCCTGAATGAATTCGAATTGGCCTTGCCTTGACTACTCAATCCTCATTAACATCTCCAATGTGTGTCAGATGCATTGAATGCAGCACTATAGTCACAACAAATAGTCCATCTCACCCTTTCACCTATCTCTCCACTAGAACTAACATGCAATTAGTTAACTGTTGTATTTTTTCAATTGCAAGTGAGTCTCTAATTATGAATTAATTAAATAATTCATTCACTAAACTCTCACTAGTGTATCTTCAGTTAGAACTAGATACAACTAGCACAACTAAGTTTAACTCACTTAACTGAGTTAAACTAAATAACAACTCCCATAACTACTCTTCCAACTCTGTCACAACTCTGCCACTCCAGTTTTAACTAAGTCCTCCATGCATGAGTCACCAACCACCCTAGGAATTTTGTAATTCCTTCAGCCCACCGATTTGCCAAATCTGTTCACTGAAATAAAGTGCTCCAAGAGAATAAGTTGATATTTATTGTCCGATTATTATTAAGGGCTAATAATAATCGACATGCATCTATTTTTAGATTAACGATCTATAAATAGACTTCGCCCAATCTTCTAAAAATAGAATCTCATCTATTTTTCACATTTGACCAACCATCTACAAATAGCATCCCGTAACTTATAGAATATGCTCACCATATCTAAAAATAGACATACGCCTAAAAATAACCTGCAGGCCCCACTTAGTGAAGGTGCTTAAATTTCACTAAGCTCATCATCTTGTTGAATCTCAACACTTCCTCTCAACAAGACAGGGATTATCCTTCACCCTGATCCTACCTCTATGGTATTCAAATTTTCTCCTATTGAGCGCCTTTGTCAGAATATCTGCATCCTGATCTTCCGTAGGATTGTACTGAAGCAACATGATATTCTGCTGCACACAAACTTTGATATGATGATACCAGATATCTATATGCTTAGATCTATCATGAAACACAGGATTAATTGAGAGTTTAATGCAACTCTGATTATCACAATGTATCACTGTAGGATCTAAATGAGAACCGAACAAACTAACCAGGATCTTCCTCATCCAGATAGCCTCACATGCAGCTTGAATTGCTGCCATGTATTCTGATTTCGCTGAACTGAGTGCCACAGATCTTTGTTTCCTGCTGTACCAAGAAACTGCTGTAGATCCGATACTGAAAACCCCTCCTGATGTGCTCTTTCTGTCCGTTGGGCTGCCAGCCCAATCTGCATCTATGAAGCCATGCAACTTCACCTCATCCGTCTGTCTGTACCATAATCCATACTCAGATGTGCCCTTGAGATATCTCAGGACATGCTTGCCTACCTTCCAAAAGAGCTTGGTAGGCTTAACCATCACTTGAATAAGCTGGTTCACCGCATAGCATATGTCTGGTCTTGTATTAACTAAATACACGAGAAAACCCACCAACTGTCGATAAACAGTGGCATCCACTAACTCTTCCTATGTAGCATCCTTTTTCCTCCAATTTCCTGGAAGAGGAGTATCCATGGGCTTGCAGTCCTCCATGTGAAACTTACCAAGTATCTCCTGAGCATACTTGCCTTGAGACACAAACAGTTCACCTTTTCGCTCCCATATTTCCAATCCAAGGAAATAATGAAGGAGGCCCAAGTCCTTCATCTCAAACTCCTTTGCAAGAACTGCCTTGCATGAGTGTATCAACTGCTCATCACGCGTTCGTATTAAATCATCGACATAAAGAAAAATGATTAAAATCTTACCCTCCATCACAATTTGGTACAGGTTTGCATCCGCCTCATTATTGGTGAAACCAAGTCCAGTGAAATAGATGTTGATCCATGTGTACCAAGCACGAGGTGCTTACTTCAGCCCATACAACGCTCTTTTGAGTCTGCACACACGCGACTCGCTGCAAAAGATCTCAAATCCTTTAGGCTTCTCAATGTACACTTCTTCCTCAATGATCCCATTAAGGAACATAATCTTCGCATCCATCTGATGAATGTGCCAACCCATCTATGCTGAGAGAGAAAGGATGGTCCTTATGGAAGAATACCGTGCGACAGGTGCAAAGGTTTCTTCATAATCAATCCCCTCGATCTATGAGAAGCCCCGGGCAAAAAATCTTGCCTTATACTTCTCGATGCTCCCATCAGCAGCTTACTTTACCTTGTAGATCCATCTTGAACCTACCACTGATTTACCAACCGGCCTTGAAACAATCTCCCAAGCATTGTTTCTGACAATGGAGTCATACTCCTCCACCATGGCATCTACCCATGTGGGCTCTTGCACTGCTTCTTCAAAAGAAGATGGCTCTGTCATGATACACTTGCTCATAAGAGCCATGTATCCAGTAAATCGATCAGGTGACTATCTCTGTCTGCGCTATGATGTAGGGACTCCTACATTCTGTGCCACATCAAGCTTAAGTCTCTCAGCTTCCGTGGTACGCTTTCTGCCTGTTTTGAAGTTTGGTTCTGCATGAGTGGACTCCTCCACTCCATGAATCTCCTATTGTGGTTGATCCACATCTAGAGGCTCATATTTGGAAACAAAAAGTTCCTCCTTTTCATGCAAGTGTAGTTCCCTCTCAAGCAACAACTTCATGGCTTTCTTACTATTCATTACATAGCAAATGCACCACGACCATGAATGTTTTACAGAGAAAATACATGACAATTATGGGGTATTTTGCATTGTACTATACTTAGTATGTCCCAACTTATGATCGGCTCCAACTTCTTCCTAGCGTCCTTTGTCACATGAATGTAAACAGATGAGCCAAAAATCTTCAAATGAGAAATATCAGGCTTCTTACCAGTAAAAGTTTCTTCAGGTGTACTCATGCCAAGTACTCTATGAGGACAATGGTTTTGCACATAAACCGCAGTATTGCATGCTTTCGCCCACAAGTGCATTGGTAGGCCCTGGTCATGTAGCATAGCTCGTGCAACACCCACGATCGTTCTGTTCTTCCTCTCCATGACCCCATTTTGTTGTGGGTTATAAGGCACTATGAGTTCCCTTCGAATTCCTTCTTTGCTATAGAAGTCTTTGAATTCGTTCGACATATATTCACCACCATTGTTGCTCCGCAGAGCCTTCACTTGCTTCCCCGACTCCTTCTCCACCAATGCTTTAAACTCGCATAAATTTGAGAATGTTTCGCTCTTCTTCTCATGAAGATGATCCAACATCTATGAGAATAGTCATCAACAAATATAACATAATACCTGTGTTTTGTTGTTGAAGCAACCAAGAAAGGTCCACACACATATGTGTGAATTCTCTCCAGGATCACCGAAGCATGATTCTCCTTCTCATGAAAGGTGGTCTTCACACACTTACCCATAGTACATCCCTTGCACTGATCTGATTGCACAAGAGTACCCTTGGGAAGTCCAGTAGAAATATGCTGCAAAATCTTCAAGGCACCATGGTGAAGATGGCCCAATCTCCTGTGCCATAATTCGCCCTCATCCCGGCTCACCACTTCTTCTGCTTTGCCCATCATTGCAGCGCAGCCATCTACCTCTAGCTTGTAGAGATTCTTAACTTGAATCCCTATCCTCTTGGTTTGACCCGTTGTTTTATGTCGCAGGAAGGCTTTTCCCTCGCTGAAAACAACGTCATAACCTCTGTCCTCCAACATCGCAACTGAGACCAAGTTCTTCTTCAGACCTGGAACATGCATTACATCTTTCAACATAAATGGTTTACCTGACTCCCTCTCAAAGGTAATGGTTCCAATTCCAGTCGCACTGTATCTACCATCATCGCCCATCTCTATATGCATTTGGAGATCTTTCTCCTCCAAGTCACTAAGCAACTCCTTGTTTCCCGTCACATGGAAGGAAGCACCACTATCAAGATACCACACCGATCCCATTGTGCTTGAAACTATGCATGCAATCAAAGAGAAATCAAGTTCAAATTGCGAGGCTAAGGCCTCACCAGTTGCAACTCCAGCAGCCTTCTTGTTCTTCTTTTTCTGTGGGCAGTTAGTGGCGAGATGCCCATGTTCGTGACAACGAAAACACTTCACCTTGGACAAATCCAGCTTCTTGCCTTTAGCCTCAGATTTTGGATGGGACTTCTTCCCCTTCCCTTTCCTTGCTTTGGCAGCCGAAGCACAATTCTCTTCATCATCATTCTTCGATGAAGATCCATCCTGGTATTTCACCTTATCTCCTCCTGCACAAGGTCCGACCAAAGTCGCTTCCAATCCGACAGTTTCTCCGTCCATTGACAGAGTCTTCATAGCTATGCCAACTCTTTGGAAGCCCAAGGGGAGCTAATCTCACCAAGTCATCATCCGCAACTGTGATTCCCACACTCCCCAGCTCATCCCTACATTGGACAAACTTCATGAGATATTTTGGAATACTGTCGCCCTTCTCCATTTTGATTTTTCTGAGCTTATCTTTCAGCGCCAACTTCCTATGGTCACTGCTGCTTTGGAAAATATCTGTTAAAGCCTTCCACATTGTAAATGGAGTCGATTTCTTGTGAAGTCTTGACACAATATGGTCTTTCACACCTTCCAACAGAATTCTTCTTGTCTTCGCTACCTTCTTTTGCCATGCGTCAAGTAATGTAGCATCACTAGAAGTAGGCTTAGGAAGATCACTATCGATGAACTCCTTCAGTCCATTATCTTCAAGCACTGCCTCCATCCTGTCCTTCCATACTATGTAGTTCGAGCTACCCTCAAGGGCACACTCCAACCGCAACCCATTGAAAGACATTTCAATGAATACTCAACTCTCACACCAAGAAATTTCTGCAGCTAATTCGAATTGTCCACCAGCACAAAACTCAGCACCGCTTCAAGCTTGCAATATCTAGTGATTAACACTGCTCCGATACCATGTAGAAATTTATTAATACTGATAGTATTACCGGATTCTCCTGATCTAACAAATTAATATTATGTTAAATACATAATCCTTCCACTTAATTCTTTGCGGAAATTAAATCGCCAATTGAAAAACACATATGAAGCAAATCAATCGCACATAAACAAAATTGTTTAACGGGAAAGCTTAAAGCTAAAAACCCCAACTATCATATATTATGTATATCAATGGATCATGTAATAATCTCATACAAAGGTTAGTACATCAATCTCCTAGTACAATCAACAATCATTACACACTACCATGCAAAAATTTGCATATCTATCCACCAATTTCTTGCCTCCTGACAGTTTGCCTCCACTGCGCAATCCCTGCTGAAGAAGACCCCTGAATGAATTCAAATTGGCCTTGCCTTGACTGCGCAATCCTCATTGGCATCTCCAATGTGTGTTAGATGTATTGAATGCATCACTATAGTCACAACAGATAGTCCATCTCACCCTTTCACCTATCTCTCCACTGGGTCTCCACTGGAACTGACATGCAAGTAGTTAACTATTGTATTTGTTCAGTTGCAAGTGAGTCTCTAGTTATGAATTAATTAAATAATTAATACACTAAACTCTCACTAGTGTGTCTTCAATTAGAAATAGATACCACTAGCACAACTGAGTTTAACTCACTTAATTGAGTTAAACTGAATAACAACTCCCATAACTACTCTTCTGACTTTGTCACAACTCTACCACTTCAGTTCTAACTGAGTCCTCCATGCACGAGTCACCAACCACCCTAAGAATTGCGTAATTCCTTCAACCCACTGATTTTCCAAATCTGTTCACTGAAATAAAGTGCTCCAAGAGAATAAGTTGATATTTATTGTCGGATTATTATTAAGGGCTAATAATAATCGACATGCATCTATTTTTAGATTGACGATCTAAAAATAGACTTCACCCAATCTTCTAAAAATAGAATCTCATCTATTTTTCACATTTGACCAACCATCTACAAATAGCATCTTGCAACTTATAGAATATGCTCACCATGTCTAAAAATAGACATACACCTAAAAATAGCCTGCGGGCCCCACTTAGTGAAGGTTCTTAATTTTCACTAAGCTCATCATCTTGTTGAATCTCAATATGTAGTGACTGCAAGTCTGAAATTCCTTGAAGCAATTTTGAAGGAAGTGTCTCTCGTTTACTTTGACAATGTTTATCTACTTGGAAGGAGGGTTAACTTGGTGATTGAAGGAGGTCTTTGTCTTGGTCAAAAAGGTATTGGATTGTCTCACTTTGACTTGGTTCGATTATAGAATAAGAGTTTGAATGGGTTTTCCCCTAAAGAGGGGTTTTTCCCTAACTGAGTGCCTGCATCTTGTGTCTCCTTTTCTTGTGCTCTTCATGCATTTTTTATTTGGTAATTGTCTGATGAAAGATAACATCATAGAGAAGTAAATAAGCCAACACAAATCACAAGTAATTATCAAGAAAGGATGAGTCAAAACCCTAATAACTACATGTGTTGTTTTCTCAACAACTTCTCTCATTGTTTTGTGAGACTGCCTCCTCCTTATTCAACATTTGGCCAAGGGTTCCTCTCTGAGCGACAAGACACTATAAAATATTATGAAAATAATTAAGAAAGTAACATAAGGGTTCTCTTCAGTAACATATTTCCATGTTCTTTGTGATCTCAATAAAGATGCAGACTTGTGTGCTAATGAAGAGTGTAAATTAAAAACTGGAGATTTAAAAATCAATGGACGAATCAAGTCCTCTCCTATTCCTTATAGCTAAATGGATTGACATTACACAATTATGAAGGATTGCGTTATCAAATAGTTATAGTATGACATGACTTTGGACTGGTCTGTCTTTCGACTTGGTTATGTGCGTCCTTTCTGCAAAAAAAAAATAGTTATAGTATGACATACAATTTTGTTTTTTGGTGGGTCAATTTTGTATGGTATATACCTACAATTTTGTTTTTTCTTCGAGTTTGGAGTACCTTTGGAAAATTTTGTAGTTTTGCTCGTAAGAAGGCTTCAATATATATATATATATATAGTATTTATATGTAAATTTGTATCTCCATTGAAGTAAATATATCATATAAATTTTGTAATAACTATGTACTATATGATATATTTACTTCGATGGAGATACAAATATATATATATATTTACTATTTGATATATTTACTTCGATGGAGATACAAATATATATATATATATATGTGTGTGTGTGTGTGTGTGTGTGTGTATATATATGTAAATTTGTATCTCCATCGAAGTAAATATATCAAATAGTACATAGTTATTACAAAATATATATATATATATATATATATTTGTATTTATATGTAAGTTTGTATCTCCATCGAAGTAAATATATCAAATAGTAAATAGTTATTACATAAAATATATTAATATTACTTTCAATATATTCATTTTTATTTGAATAATAAATATACATACCCCATTACAATGAAACAATAATTTAATTATAAATGTTTAATCCACTCCATTGCTATTGGAAATTACTAGTTATTCATGCTCAATCCATTCCATTGCTATTATCTATGGGTTGGGATGAAGCTACACCCAACATAAATGAACATGTGTTTTTGGGTTTGTTTTTAATAATAATTTGTATTTCAAATTTAGATTTATATAGAGTTATTAAATTCCAAATAGACTAACTATTGTTGTTTCTTCATTACTATTGTTCTAGTTGGAATCAAATACACTCAACCATATTTCTCGGCTTACTAATCTTCTTTATCTTCTTGCAAGGATCATAAATTACTCTGATATCTTCATTAAAATATAAAGCTACCATGGAATCAAAGCTTCTTTATCTTATTGCAAGGACAATAAATTACTATGATATCTTCATATAATGAGGAGTTACATAAGTTCACCATGGAATCATATTTGGTGGTAAAGATTATTGATGGATTGTAATTAATAACTTATAATTGTTATTACATTTTTTTTTTGGGAGAGAAGTGAAAGAGATAATGTAAAAACCAAATAGGTCAAACTAATATTGTTATTTTCATTGCATACTCCTAATTATATATTAATCACTATATTATTAATGAAAAAATGAAAAAGATCACATAAAATTCAATTGCAATTATCCACAAATAAATAAATTAGAAAGACAAAGGCTTACATTGTTGGAAATGGAATTGTGTGTAGAGTGAATATTTTGAAACAAACTCATGTGATGTTTCTTAGCATCCTTGTGAGTAAGTTATCCCTCATCACTATGAGCATGGTCTTGCCTATGTACATGTTGTTGCTACACAAAGAGTTCCCAAATGTACACAAAGAAGGGAGGACGAAGCAAGAAGATATGGAAGGCAATGATTTGTATGAGAGATATGTCATAGGTTCTCTTATGTATTAGTGACGACCCTTTTTTTTAGTGGTGTGAATTGTGATGAATTAACAATGACACAAGTCTGTGAAGAGTTTGATAATCCTATGCAAGAAAAACAACAATAATATAATTTAAAACATAAAAATAACAATGACACGTCTACATAGCATAAAAAAGATTTACCATGGAAATGCTTAACCAGCAAAACCAACCTAACTGAGAGCAACACCTTTTTATATGTCCTTGTATTAACTCAACCATTAGTCATAAATATTTAGGTATTTAAGAGCTTCAATCAGCCCTAATGTGTAACTTAACTCGAGTTAGATTATAACAATAATCCCTTAATCGAGATTGTATTACAATGGGTTGAAACCATTGGATGAAATTTTGCATTGTGGACAAACACAAATTGCTTTTCCCCCACCCACCTCCTTCGACTCTCTTCATTTAGGGGCTAGAGCTTAAACCCCTATTAGAATGTGACTAATTCCACTTGTAAAGGATGCAACACATATCAAACAATATGGAATGATGGATGGCTCCAATTTAAACATCATATGGTCAATGGAGGATACTGATTGTTTCAATTGTCATCTACTTGATTTATCTCACAACAAAAACACCTATAAATGTAGTTACATATGATTTCAATATCAATAGATAATTAGAAGGTTGCAATCAAGTGATAGATTAAGTATTTTAATTTCATAAAGCCATGAGTTCAATGCCCTCGAAACATTTTATCATGCAAGTGTAGCTAATTTGTCACAATATCTTTTAATGTACCATAATTAAAAGTGCTCATGTGATTTGCCTTAGGTAAATAGACAAAGCCAATTTCAAGTTGAGGGAGAAGCTAGTTCACTAATGAGGTTAACAATGTATTAAGTTGTTTACCAAGTTTCCACTCTCATTTTATTGATATGAACCACTTGAACGACATATCTTAATAAAGGATGAGGTAAAGTGGCAAATATTGGCAACATTATTCATAGAGGAATTATGGTTCATCCCCACTTGCAATTTAATGGTGTTTGTTGTCAAACTCAATTGCAATTACGTAATGCTGCACTTCCGACCATCCAAATTCATCATCCACCAATTGCGATGAATAATTTTGTCTTCTAATGGCTCAATACTGCTTTATTATTCGTTCTCCATTCCTTTCTTCAAGTAAAAACTGGTCATTGCTATAAATTATGCTAAATTATGCAGACTTCAATTATATCAATTATGATCCACAAGTGGGACTATTAAATGTATGAGCATGAAATACATCCAACAACGTAGATATCAAAACTATTGAAATTGAGCACTATGAGTTAGAGAAGGGTGTATTCATTTGCATAAACATATGGTTTTAGTGATAATAACAATAATTCTATTAAGAAACCTCAAATGTATAAAAATCATAGTTCAAAATTCAAAATTGGCACCATAGTATAGTAAGAGTTGCATGTACTTTAGTCCCTACTTTAAATTGCATCTCAAGGCTTTTCATATTAAGTCATGCTTAGGGTCTTGCAATTATTATGACTATTTTTCCACACCATGATTATGGGACTCGCCTTCAACATAATATGAGCTTGATTTTGCACTATAAACTAAAGCCATTGACAACATATTATTTTTCAATACTAATACTATTGTTACTTTCATCAACGTGTACAAGATAAATATTATTCATGTGGAATTATGTGAGTACACGACATTAATTTCTTAAGACCTATTGAATTTCTCATCCTTTAAAGAGTCTTAATCTAGTGGCCTATTGAAGTTTGACCAACATTTATAAAAACTCTCAATTCACAATGCACATCAACATATATCTCCCAATGTCCCCATTGTCTAATTTTTGTTTATTCTTCCATCCATGAAAATTTCACCAAGTATCTATGGTTTGTGACAAATATCCTTTAGTTGTAAATATGATTGAGCTTGTGCTACATCGCATTAGAATCACAAATATAATGTTCACTTGAATTTATGGAGGCCTAAAGGTCATTTATGACGGTGCAAGGAATGATGTTTAAGATGCTACTTATTATTATCTTTGTTTTAATCATGACAATGAGAAGAGCCAAGATCACATCTATGATCAATTATCTCTAAATTGTATTGTTCATTGACATTCTTAATAAATACCGTGATAATCATGATCTTGTACTTCTTATTATCCTTATCGATAATTTTACATTATTATTAAATTTATAATAGGTTAACAAGTTTGCAAACCGTTTAGAACCTCTATACTATTTTAGTACTTTGCACTTATCTTGAGTTAGACCTTCTTTATTATAATTGATTTGTGCTTTATATTATACTTAAATTATTATTTTTTAGATAAATGTCTTTTAGATTAATTACATTGTTAGGATTTGGTTGATGTTTCGAACCAACTAATGTGGTTCATCCTCAGGACAAGGTGAAAAAACTCATGGGTCTTAATGAATAAATAGTGGTGATGCATCATTGCCCAAAATTAGTCGTTGAAAATCTAGCCGTTAATTTAATTAGTTATTTAATAAATTAATAAATATTAAAGATTAAAATTTTAATTTAAAGGATTCAATTAATAAATATTATATTTATAATTCAATTAATATAATATATAGGATAATATCATATCAAGGGCAAGAATAAAGATTAAGAAATAAGGGGGGAGGGGAGGGGAAGTGAAATAAATAAAGACAAGGGATGAAAAAATAAATAAACCAAGATTGAGAGCAAGAAGGGTAGGAAATGATCTCGAGAGGGCAAGAGTCCAACTCTTACTCAATTTCCACCCACCATCCCTATTGAGATTCTTAGAATGTCGTTCAATCTGAATGGTCTCCCTAAGCTTCCTATGATGGAAGTGATCAACCTTAACAATGACCTTGGAGTCCTCAATGCAAAAATGGTGACACGATTTTTCCGCATGTTCTGCAAGAGCCGATGTGCGGGGCCGATTGTGCCTAATGTCTACTGCATGCTCTTGGATTCTCTGCCTAATGGATCAACCCGTTTCACCAATATAGGGAGTGCCACATGAATAAGGAACCATGTAAACACCTTTCATGTCTTTTGGGTCGATAGGGTCCTTGACAGATCTGAGATAATTTCTAATAGTATACAGAGGCTTGAATGGAGACGAGACATTATTATTTCGAAGGACATGAGCAATTTTGTCCGTGGTCCCTTGGATAAATGGGAGATGAACTTTGGATATAGGATCAACCCGAGTGGAATTGCCTTTTAATCCTTTATAGCTCTTTGAAAGACCTTAAGGCCTTGAGATATACTATACCCATTATTTTCAAAAACGTCAAGAAGATGGGATTTTTCCGATTCCAAGTGGTTGTCATCAGAAATTATTAGAGCCCAGGTAGCAAGGGTTCAAAGAACACCAAATTTTTGAGCAGATGAGAACCAACATAAAGATACTGTCCCGTGTGAGTTTTATTGGGAAAAACTTGGTGAGAAATGGAACCATCATCAATTGTAGAGAGAAGGATATCTAAGAAGGGCATATAACCATCAACCTCCACTTCCATTGTGAACTTGATGGAGTCTGACAGTGAATTCAGGTGCCCCAAAAAAATATCTAACTTCTCCCGACCATGGGGCCAAATGACACAAGTGTCATCCATGAACCTATTCCACTTCCTAGGGCGAAAAGGAGCAAAAGCGAAGGCCTTCGTTTCAAAATCCTCCATAAATAAGTTAGCGACAATAAGGGAGAGAGGGAAACCCATAGCAACCCCACATGTTTTTTTTTTTTGTTAATCACCACATATGTGTAAATTGAAATATTTTATTTATTATAATTAATTTGTGCTTTATATTATACTTAATCCTTTTGTTTTTTTTAAATCACCACATATGTATAAATTGAAATAATTTTTTTATAAATCTTAATCCATTTCTATAATTCAAACTTTGGGATTAATTAATTCATTATATTGGCACCAACTAAGTCTTTAGCTAATTCCACAAAACAAAGGACATAACACTTCATGCTCTATGTGGAAAGAGAGACTCTACCTTATCCCGGGAAAGGATTACTTAAAAGGGTTGTTACCACTTTCCATGTGCTTTCAACTCAAATAAATGGTGGTTTGTGATCCTTGCTCTCCTATGAACTATGAGTATGCCTTGTGAGGACATTAGCACGCACTATACATTCTCCATGTTGGTTTAATCATCTCCAAGTCCATGGTGGACGTGAAAACTTCGTCTAATAAGATTAATAGGTCAAATCTGCATGGTTGGTATTCATTTTCCGTTCGTCCCCTGATTCATGCCGGCTTCCTTACTTTCCATTTAACAGAAAATAGTTCCCGGCCATTCGGAGCAGGGCTTTGCAGATTGATCAGAACTGAGAGCTTACAGTTTGCTCATACTTTTGGAAACTGAAGAATGGGGACTCTCGGAAGAGTTATCTACATGGCAGGGCATTTGTTTCGCGAGACGGGGCAGGCCATCGATCGTCTCGGATGCCGTCTTCAGGGCAATTACGGCTTCCAAGAGCAATGTAGGTTATCTTCTCTTTATATTTAATATCGTCTTCTTTTGCTGTATTTGCCCAGGCCAGCTTCAGCCGGTACTGTACTGATCTCAAGGGGATTCGACACCCCGATCACTTTTGCTTACTGATAAGCTTGAAGATTATCGACAGGAACCCTTGAGTTGAAGTTGCTCTTGTTTTGGTTTTGATTTTAAAATACTTTTAACGAGTCCCCATTTTCTGTTTTAAAGTTTTCCTGCCTTTGCTTAGCAAGATGCCAGACTTTGTTTGAAATCTAAAACCCCAATAGTTTGCTTTCCAAAACGCTAGGATTTTAGTCACGACTTGGATGATCTTCGTTTGTTGTGTCCGACGCGGTTGGAGCTGCGAAGATGGTGCCATGTCCCGTCACCCACGAAGGTTTAATATTCCACAGACATGATTAAGCTGTTGGGGTCGGTGCAAGTGGGTGATTTTGTTGGAAGAACTCCCTCTGTCTCGGCACCTTAGTCAAAAGGAAGTGCTTGTGTTTATTAGTTTTCCCTGTGAGGTTATTGTGCCTGTGCAAGTTGGCCGCTTGTGATGCTTGGCCTCTTCTTGCCAGTTGCATTGCTTCTCTTGAGTTTAAAGAAAGCAATTGAAACAATAAATTCATGGTGTGAGCCCCTTTAGTCATAGATCACAATGACAATCTACGAGGCAGTCATATTGCTGTCTTTGTTGAATTGCATCCAGTAATGGTGAATTAAAGTGCTGGGAGGGTGTGTTATCTATGTAAACAGCCAGGTTAAACGATGACAAGCTTTGCCTACACCAGAAACCTTTCGAGAGGGTTTAACGAGACCGATTTCAATAACTACAGTGCCAACCGTATTTAGACATGCTGCTATGGAGAAAAAAGTCTCCTAACAGCTTTTAAACTAAAGAATTTCTGATAAAAATGAAAAGGAAAGGTCCAGGTGGAGTTGCTAAATCTCTGGTTCCCTTAACCTCAATGCTCTATGTTAGCAGAGAAAATGAGAGTCAGTTACTCTACTTCAATTTTAACCAGGATATCTAAGACAAAGGTTTGAATGATTTCTTAAAACTTTTATAGTTTCACCCGTAGGATCTTTTACAATAATCACAGGGTACAGCAAATAAATGACATTAATGACCAGAAAACACACAGGGTCTATTGCCAAAACCACATGTATATTGTATCAAATTGTGTACCAATATTATACTAAAATTTCATGAGGCAGTAGATGAAAGAAATAAGGCGATTACAATTAAAATGAATTAGTGCATTTCAGCTTCAAGAGTTCCTTCTGCAAATCCAATGTTGAAAAAAGAACTTCTCCATTTTCCTGAGAGCTACTTTTATTTGTTTTTAAACGGGCATATTGAATACTTCTATACCGAATGTAAAAATGTACAAATTAGGCTTGGGCTTGAAGGGCTATTATACTCTTTCCCAGGAAGGGCTATTATACCCTTTCCCTAGAAGGGCTATTATACCTTTTCCCAAGCAATAGATCTAGAGTAAGAAATTTTTTATGGAGTAGGCACTTGAAACACATCCTTCCTTGAAAATTGTGGGGTAACCTTAATATTTCTTCTAAACTTCATGTGGGCCTGCTTAGAGGAGCTAGCTGAGGCAATGGCTTCTGATGAGCTAAGTGCAAGGTAGGGGTATCAGGCCCTCCTAGAAGCTGACCCCCAAATGTTAGAACCCTGTCAAGGAAATCATAAATGCATCCCTTCTTCCAGTTCACATAATTGTCACTAAAATCAGACTTAAGACAACTGTTAGGAAGAGCCAATTAATCCTGTAATGTTCTCTTGATACATCTAGTTTAAGAGCAGTGCTGAGTTTTTCTCGAGCTTGGCTTAATGTTTATCTTTGAAGTTTGTATGCTATAATCTATTAGAAGACTGTCCACAATGTATTATTTGAACAAAGTTTCTTTATTACATTGGGATATGGGTCTAAACTATTACAAGTCTATTGCATGTTTTTCCCTTTGGATTAAGGTCAAGAAAAGTTGAATTCTCATGTCTTTCTATGATCTCCACTTCTTTGCAGTTATTAAAAAATCTTCTGTTGGCACTATACCTTATCGACAGGTTCTCCAGGTTTGCTAATAAATGTAGTTTATCCTAAATAGAGACAGGCATTTCGCCATCTAGGGGATAGAGTCTCACCCCAGATATTCATAAAGATTGTTTCCAACTCACAAATAATTGAGAAAATATAGATATCTAAGATAATCATTTTGAGGTCCAATGTATGACCACAAAAGTGTATCACTAGAAAAGATTAAAATAAGCAAGAAACTGAGCATGAATGGAGGGGAACCAAATCATTATGCTCCAGTGCATGCTTTATTTGAAACAATCCATTCCTTAAAATATTGTGCAAGCTGAATTAGCTACCATCCCCTTCTTCTAAAGAACTTTTTCAGAGTTATCTTCTATCTTCACAGGCTTCGGTCCTTGGACGATTCACTCTTAGGTTGTGAGAAAGATCCCATTTAGTTATCTATTTTTCTGAAAACATTGCTTCCATGACTCCATGAGCATTTATCGATAAAGACAATGTCAGTGCGTAGAGATTTGTTGGCTTCTTTGGTTTGTTGGCATCATCATTGTTCAACTCCACCCCTTATAAATATTACTGGGACACCCTTTATCACCTTTTTCCCTTAAAACTTGATCTTTATAAGGTGATTAGAGAGGTTATTTATGGACGATTCATCTAGATCACCTAGGTTTACCCCTGAAGCCTCTGAACCCTAAGATTTCTATGAATGAGCACTTATCTTCTATTTTTATAGGTTTTGGTCCCTGGGTGATTCAATCCCAGATCATGTGACAAATCCCATTTAACTGTCTATTCTTTTGAGGAGATATCTTCCATGAAAATTTATGGATAAAGACAACTTGGTGCACAAAGACCTGTATGCTTCTTTGGTTTGTTGGCATCTTCATTGTTCATCTCCATCCCTTGATAACTATTGCTTGGACACCCTTTACCGCATTCTTCCCTCAAAAGATGATTTTTTTTTTTACACAAAAGAGTAATTTTATTTAATATAAATCCGCGCCCGGGTCGCGGCTAAGACTGAGAGATTACATGTTCAAGATTTCCCAAAATTGGGCTGACTAGATACATCCACAGCTGGGCTGGCCCAAATGACTTCCAAAATTACAAAATTCAGCTTCGATATTGATGTTGCTATGCTGTATACCCTACAGTACATGCCGAGCAAAAAGATACATGCAAATTTACACATAGAAATAAAAAAGTCAGTTATTCATCAGGGTTGGCAGGCTGGTTCAGGTCGAGGCTGCTCAACTCCTCTTCTGAGGTTGTGGGATTCCCTTTCAGCTGAATTTTTAGGTCTTTGATTTGGCCCTGCAAAGCATAGATTTCGTCCTCCAGTTGGCTGATCTTTTTGTTCTTTTCAGCTTCTTTGTCTCTGCGGTCCAAGTCCTCCTTTTGTTTCATTTGAAGGCTTTTCTTCAAATCCTCCATGCAATCCCATAATTCCATATGCTCGCGTTCACAGTGATTGCAGTTTTGCGGAGCAACAGTCGTTAGGGGCATGATACATTTGATTTCCCTCCCTTTGCGTTTGCGTCTTACTCCCCAAGCCTCCACCTCCATCTCCGTGCTGCTTTCTATCACAGTTTTCTTATTTTTCCCATGCCTTTGCCTTGTAGTCCTTTGCATTTTAAGACCCTCACTAACACTGACTGTTAATTCCACTGCTTCAGAAGTCTGAACGCAGAAAGAAGTTCCAAAAGCCTCGTCCCAACCCGCCGTCTCAGAGTACCACTCAGAATCCTGATAATTCAACACATGCTGACCATTGGTTTTTATATGATTCTTCATACAGGAATTTACATAGTGCGTGACTCCCCCACCCAGCTGCTCCAGAGTATCTACCAAGCCCCGAATTTTCTCTGCATTTCCTATTTCCCAATTCCGCTGTGCTGAGCTATCCTCAGCCAGCCACAGAAGCAGACACCCAAAGTCCGAGATCACCTTGCCTTTAAACTCAGCCCGGGAGATAATAAGGCCAACAATTCTACACCTATTTTCAGCGTCATAACTCTCACAGCACCACCCCAGACAACTCACCAGGCCGACCTGCCAGCCTCCCAACTCTCACAACACCACCCCAGACAACTCATCAGGTCGACCTGCCAGCCTCCCGAGAACAAAGTTGTTGCTTTACCTCTTTTATGGAGGTGCCTGCTGTTCCTTATATAGCACCAATGACTACTGATGGGCTGATAATTCCTTTTCACTGCCATGCTAATCCCCATGATTGCAACCTTCCCTGGGTCGGCCGCGAGCTGCAGCATATTAATGGCCGCGCGCTTGAACGAACTGCTCTTGTGCTCCAAAATTAAAGTCGGTTCGCACTCATAGGGCTTATACACCCTTGGAAAAGATCTGTTCGTGTGACAAGCCATAGTGCTTGGGTAAAACTTGCTGCATCCCACGCCGCCCCCCCATTCCAGCACCACTTGTCTGCATTATCTCGTCATCCCTGTCCTGGAGTCGTTTAACTGTTACGCACGACAGGAGATCTCTTACTATGGTGTCAGTACTGTTCCACATGTTGTCAGTTGGAGGCGCCAACCGTCGAGAGTACGATGAAGGATAGGATGACATGAGGGCAGAGGGGAGTGGGGGAAGTGGGGGAAGGTGGGGTAGGGTGAAGTGGAAGGCAAGCGAGGAGTAGGGGAGAGAGGGGGAGGTGGTGTAGGTGGGGTAGGGTGAAGCGAAAGGCAATCGAGGAGTAGGGGATGAGGGAGTGAGGGGGAGAGGTAGAGAGGGATGAGGGAGTGGGGGAGTAAGGGAGAGGATAAGTTAAGCGAGGGAGGAGTAATTGGCCTCCCTTATCCCTAAATTCCTTTAAATTCCCGATTTTAATGCTTTTTCCCTTGCAATTAGAGAGGGTCCAGTAAATCAACACAATTATGCCCTTCATAGCACTTATGGGATGTCTTGGAACCCTTCGATCCCATTGATAAGGCTCCTACTTTCTTCTATTTGGCAGGCTATGTTTGCTTGGGTATCAGTCTCTCCATTCAACTCTCTTAAAATGTGATAGAAGTTGACTCTTTTAAAACTCTTGTAGCTATACTTGATTCTTTTCAAAATTTGGTTTAGCATTGAGGTTTTAGCCTCCCTCCCTATTGTTGATCATGCTCTTTATTATAACGAGGGAGTCTCCCATAATGTTCAAGATTCTAATCCTTTTTTGCCGAGCAAGGGTGAGACCAAAGAGGAGACCACATGCCTCAACTTGGTTATTCGTTTTCTTGCCAAGGCCCCACGCATACCATCCTTCAATTTTCCCATCAGGGGTTATAAGAACCCCTCCCCCACCTGCCACCCCAGGATTGCCTTTGGAATCCCCGTCAAATTTTAAAGTCCAAGTTTGTTCTTTGTTGTTCCATTTACCCAGTTCTCCTTGAGACATGCGAAGGAGCCAGGCTGGGTTAGGTTTCTAATTCTTTTTTGTCTTTATGAGACATTTATTCAGAGTCCATGGCTGGAGACAGACATGCTCCGAGGGGTCTGCAGTGGGTTTATGGAAGAGGGCATTCATAGCTTGTGATTTGGGGAGGGGGACGACTCATTTTAAAAATAACTTTATTTCTTGCTAACCAGATATTCCAGCATATGTTTTTGGGGAGAGCTAGCCAAAGGACTTTGAATGAAGCTTTGGCATGGAGCGAGCCCAAGTAGAACTTGGCCCAAGAGTCGAAGAATCTCAGAAGGTCAGGAGGCCATATAGCCCTCTAAAAGAGAGGCGCAAGAGCAACTGAGCAAACCAATTTGGAGTAATTGCAGTGGAGAAAAAGGTGGGGAATGCTTTCTTCCGAGGCTTCACACAGAGGGCACCTTGACGGCCCCATGTACCCCCGTTTTTGAAGGTTTTCAATAGTCAGAATGCGTTTTTGGGCTAGAAACCAGGAGAAGTAATTTACTTTAAGGATGTCATTTGGAGTCCATACCTCATTCCAGAGGGCAGATTTTGGGGGAGATTGTTCCTCAAATAAAAGCTACTCATACCCTGCTTTGATTGTATAGTTAGCCTTTTTCCATCCCCACGTATCCTTTACTGATTGCGCTACCGACACACTGCCTCTGAGTTTTCTCAAACAAATCTCGTTATCTTGAATAAGATTTTTTGGAATGTTGTCCATCCTCCACCCCACCCAATTACCAAGAGCGCCCCAGTCAAAGGTCTGGGAAAGGAATTCCACTCCATTTTGGACATAGTGATCTTGCAACAAAGAGACAACATGGTCCTCTCCAATAGGGCTATTATCCAAGATTTTGTCCTTCCAGATGTTTATTGTATCTCCATTTCTCGGGATTCTTTCTAAATCGTCCTTGATAATCCTAGAGGAGGTCTTTAAAAGCTTCCACATAGGGGAGCCATAAGAGGAAGCAGTGTTGTCTTCCCAATCCTCCCTTATGTCCATATATTTGGCCCTAATGACTTGAACCCACCACTTATCTCTATTAGTTTCCAGAATCCACCATAACTTAACACCCATTGCGATGTTGGCCAGCTTCGGATCCCAAATTCCTAGACCCCCATGCAACTTAGGCATTCTAATTGTTTTCTAGTTTACACGATGGAATTTTCTGTTCTCTTGCTTCCCTCCTTCCCATAGGAATTTCCTGATATATATAACTATCTGATTAAGAACAAATTTGGGAGGCTGAAGCGTCGAGAACTGATAAAGTGGGAGAGAGGATAAAACTGTCTTTACTAGAATCATTCTCCTAGCAATATTTAGTCAAATCCCCCCCAATTTATGATCTTTGATTTAATTTTGTCCAGAATCTTTTGCCATGCATTTGACGTTGATCTTTTGAGGAAAATGGGGACTCCAAGGTATTCAAAGTCTTTCCATTCACATATAGCATAGCTTTAAAGCCCATGAGTTCTTTTATTTGTTTTGCTTTTTGGGGAGAAATGTTCCAAGTAAATACCTGACTTTTTTTATAATTTGTGGCCCCTACAGATGCTTGTTGGAATCTGTCTAAATTCATTTTAAATCTTTTGGAAATAACCCGAGAGGCTCCTCCTAAAAAAGCTGTATCATCTGCAAATTGACCATGATTGATGCTTTTAACTCCTTCACTAAATCTGATCCTTGATAGTCTCATCGTGAGCCGATCCAGTTCCAAACGTCTGCTGAGAGCCTCTACCACTATAGGGTACAGGAAAGGGGAGAGGGGGCACCCTTGGCGCAGCGCTCTAGAAGCCTTGAAGAACCCCGCTGCCCTTCCATTTATCAACGGTGAAATCCAATGGGATGATATGCACGGATCGATCCATCTTATAAACTTCAGATAAAATCCCATTTTTCCCATAACTTTGTAAAGGAAGCCATGACGAACCCTATCAAAAGCGTTTTCCATGACCAATTTGATTATCATAGCATGATCTCCTCTTCTCATACTTGAGTTAATTGCTTCTTGAATTAAGATAATGTTGTCAAATATTCTACGGCCCGACACAAATCCCCCTTTGATTAATTGAGATCAAGTTCAGAAGAAGGGCTTTAAGTCTGGTGGCAAGGATTTTTGAGATGACCTTGTAGGAAACATTGTAGAGAGAAATAGGTTTAAAACGAGCAAAGGAGGAAGAGTTAGTCTCTTTGGGGATGAGAGCCAAAAATGAGGAATTAATGCTGCCTCCTATGATTGAGATTTTTTAGAGAGTAACCTATCATTCTGCAAAGGTCTTGACAGATAATGTCCCAAAAGGATTGATAAAATCTAGCAGAGAAGCCATTCTGGCCAGGGGATTTGTCGGGGGATAGAGAGAAGACTGTCTTCCTAATTTCTTCAGTGGTTGGGGGAGAGGTGAGGATCTTGTTCATATTTGGAGTGACAAACTCTTCTATAGCATTTTAAAAAAATTTCTCGCAGGTCGGATCACCCACCTGATTCGCCTGATACAGACTGTTGAAGTAAACCACAACTGCTCTTTTTATTTCTTCAAAATTCGTTAACACCTTTCCCTCGTGATGGATTTGCGCGATATTGTTTTTGATTTCTTTGTATTTCTCTTGCTTATGGAAAAACTTAGTATTCTTATCTCTCGCATTTAGCAAGTCATTTCGGGACTTTAGACGCCAGTATTCTTCCTCTCTCCTAATGTGATTGTGCAGAGATTTGAAGGTTTTCGCCTCTTTTGCCAGGTTCGAAGTTCTGACCGTAGCAAATTCTATTTGTCCCTGGAGAGAAGCCAACTGATTTTCTGTTTCAGTAATATCCATTTGTCTGCCATTTTTACTCTTTTTTAGCCAAGTCTTGATATCCATTTTTAACCTTTTAATCTTGGCTTCCCAAATAGAAGTGGGGCTACCATATATCCACCCAACCCAGGAGTAAGAAACCAAATGAGAAAAACCATCTGTATCGATCCAAATAGGAGAGTATTTAAAAGGAATGGGACCAATATTAACAGAGGCAAAGGCCACTAGGCAATGGGACGGTGATCAGATCTGCACCAAGGGAGAATGGAGGAAGTTATGTAGAGGTTTTGAAGGAGTAAAGCATCCGAGGCAAGAAACCTATCAAGCCTCGCTGCAATATGACCATGTCCAATACATTTGTTGTTCCAGGTATAGAGGAATTTCTGGGGCTTAACATCATAGAGGTTGAGGTTTAGGATAAGGTCTTCCATGTCTTCTTGGAAGGCATCTCTTACTATGGAGCCTCCTCTTTTTTCATTTTGCCCAATAGTGGTATTGAAGTCGCCTCCAAAGATGCAGTTAGCCCCATATTCAATATCTTTTAACTCTTGAAGAGACTTCCAACAATCCTGCTTTTCTTTGTTATGAACTGGCATGCATATATTTATGATAACAACATTTTGGTTTAATTCTAAATTCTTGAACAAAATTGCAATCCAATGAGTGTTTTTCAGAGTACACTTACCCATTGTGGTTTTGTGGGGTTCCACATTATGCAAAGTCCTCCTGAAGCCCCCCTCAAACTTATTGATTCTACTTTGTTAGACACCCAAAGGGCCAGATGGATAGAGGAGAAGTCAACCTCCCCTAATTTAGTCTCTTGGAGCATAGCAATGTCTAGCTCTCCTTTTGAATTAATGACTTCACTTCCATTGTTCTCTTTCTAGAGCTAAGAACCTTACAGTTTTGGGAGATAACCTTCATTATTTACTTTCAGAGTTTGCTGCCCCTTTTGCTGGGCCAACTATAGTCCCTTTCTTCCCTCCTTTTATTCCTAGGTCAACCAACTGTCTAGGAATTGTGTGCTGGAATCCCAGTTCTTTATCCTTTTCAGTCTTCTCCTTTCTTATTTCTTTCTTAGATTTTCTCCCAGACTGCCTTGTCTTTCTTTCTTTATTTCTAGCTCTTGCAACATCAGATCTTTCTTCAGTCGAGCTTGCTGGGATAGAGATAGCTGTTGCTGTTTCTTTTGAGGAAACAAAGCCATTGTCCTCCTCATCCTTGTTTGAGGATTCCTCAGAAGTAGAGGAAGCATGATCTTTAGTAGTTGCAACTGTATGGAGAGGCGGAGAGGCAGAAATGGAGGTACTAACCCCAACTTGATGCTCAGCAGCCTCCGGGATCGAAGAAAGGGCACCAAACTGATTTTGGATTGAATCAACAATCAAACCCTGGGAGTCTGGGTCCAGGGAAGGGGGAGGAGGAGGGGGGGATGATTCATTTTGAGTTGGCCCTCTGACAAAGCGTTTAGAGTGTTTGAAGCTTCTACATTCGCTGTTCCCTTGCTTATATTATTGTTCCTTTTCTTTCTTTTGACGCTCTGCAACTGTTCATTTACTTCACCCTGCTGGCCAGGAGTTTCTTGTTGTTTGGGACAACGTTTTGCAAAGTGTCCATACTCATGGCACAATTTGCATTTGAAGGGAAGTCGGTCATATCCCACCTCTTGCACATGCGACCAATTGTCCATACAGAGATTAATGGCCGCAAGGAGCCCCTTTTCGAGATCTACCTCCACACAAATCCTTGCATAGGAGAAAAGACCATCTTTTGGTTTAGCACAATCGATATATTTTCCTAGGGCGTTCCCAATAAGTAGAAACGTAGCATCATTCCAGTAGTGCAATGGGAGAAAGGGAAGTTTGACCCATACTGGAACAGAGGTGGGCACATCGCATTCTGGGTTAAAGCTAGGGCTCCATCTATCAAGATACAGTCCTTGAGCTCTCGTGAAGTATGGCCCACTACGAAAAACCAGATCACGATCCTGCCTATTTTGGTCCTTTAGAAAGTAGACATCACCTCTCCTTGAATGAGGGGCTTCCAGTTTTTCTCCAGCCATGTTCGCACTGAACGGGGCGAGGGCCATAGGCCCATGAATTGCCTGATAAGACCACAATCCACAAGCTGAAGCGCCTAGGAACGGGCCTGTGGGGTGCTGATAATGATTTTAGGAATAACTTCAACTTTCTTGACAAACTTGGAGGGGGCCATTTCTCTGGAATTTGGGATTAGCAGCTACAAGTGAGTTAAAAGCGACAATATTTGCAACAGAGCAGTCAGAATGGGCCGACACAACCATTGGGCTGACTGGCCGAGCCCAAGGGAACTTCAAAGGAAGAGGGCAAAAGCTCTAGGCAGGAAAGGCAAGTGCTCAGGGGGGAAGTTGAGGGGAGGAGGGCTGGCAGGCAGACATGCCACGAGGGAGTGCTGCTGCGCAGCACGCAGAGAGAGCACTGGAAATAAAATCAATGAACTGAAATTAATACCAGGTTTTTTGGACAAAGAATCACACAATTGACTAACTACTCTCAAGATGGTCTTAATATGGTGATTAGAGAGGATATTTATGGACAATTCATCTACATCACCTAGGTTTACTCCCAAAACATCTCAACCCTAAGATGGCCTTCTATGATGAACACTTATAGATTGTCGATGGCCTCATTGATAATTTTCACTATTTGCTTCCACAATGGTTGCGCCACCTTAAGATCCTCCTAGGCTAGTTGAGGGTACACTGCCACCATTTATAGGTCGAGATTGATTACCATAATTAGTTGTAGAACAAAATTTATCTTCTTTGCTCTCGTAAGGAGATAAAGAGGGAGGAGCACTTAATTTTCAAGTTTCCTTTGTACCCAAAATCAGGGGAATGATTGGATTGTCTACATAGACTTTTTGGAGGGACCCTTGTTTTTTTTTGAATGTCCAGACTACAAATGTTTGTCTTTTTGTACCTTTGTGAGGCTACTACTTTTAGACTACAAACCTTGCAGGGTTCCTGTAGATCTATGGTTTAAACTTTAGATCACCTCATTTTCTAGCATATATAGCTACTGGAGGTGTGTAGTGTTCAAAAGAGACTGTAGTTATAGGCTTAGACAGTCTTAGGTCCATGAGGTAGTATTGCCCTCCCCCCCAACGTAGTTACCACAAGATCACCTTGTCTTATTGGTTTCTACTCCCTTCTGAAAGCTACAACTACCATTCCTTGTTCCATCTTAATCCTTGTGAGTAGTTGCACATCACTGTTTTTCTTTTTCTGCTTAGATACATGTCAGCCTTGGATGCAAGGAGAGCCATTGTGACAAGTTCCTAACATGCCCCATGGTTGAACAATTGAACCCTCTTAGCCTAGGTTTCTCTGCTCTCACAGTGATTTAATGAGATGCTGATGCCACCTCTGTTTCATGTGTTGGCTAGGGTCTTATTACTCATGACCAACGTTCCACGAAGTGGAGACGTTTTTTGGAAGTGGGGACGTGGAAGCGTCATTTTCCAAAAATTTAGGAAGCGAAGCGTCTACTATATATATATATATTCAAAGCAAACATCCCAAATACCAAATTAGTTGTAGAAGAAATGAAAACATGCATATTTTACATAAATCAAGATAGATATGATATTCATGATTCCATTGTACATCAATAATTAATTATTCGAGCATCAACCATCTAGATTCTAGATTCTAGCAATTGTAATCATACATCAAAATTTTAAGCATATTATAAAACATAAAACATCTAAGCGTACTATAAAACACAAAACATTTAAGCATGCTGCATATTATAAAACATAAAACATTTAAACATATTATAAAATGTAAAACATAATGATAAAGCATATTATCTAGCAAGTGAGCAACTGTCAACATTAGTCATGTCCAAAATTCAAATAATAATGTTTACAAAATATGCCACTTGGCCACCACCAAGACAAAAAAGTTTAAATTCATAAGGCCTACAATTCTAATCTATGACAAAAGCAGTAAATTGTGAATATATCTACTAATCTCTGTTGAAAATGCAGCAAGATGATGGAGCTTAGTGAAATGAAGTCGCCTTCACTAAGTGGGCCCGCAGGCGAATTCTGGCGCAAAGTCTATTTTTAGACTATGTCTATTTTTAGACATATGGAGCATGGTTTGGGGATTCCAGTTTGAGATTCTTGGAGCATTGGTTATGTTGGTAAAAATAGATGAGACTCTATTTTTTTAATCATGAATGAGTAGGCTCTAAGTCTATTTTTAGACTATCCTAAAATATGCTTTCTTTGTAAAGCCGTTTACCTCATTGGTTATTTGGACTTAAACAGTGCTTACTCTCTTGAGCACTGCCACTGAGTCTGGGGTGCCCAGGACCACAGGAAGTTAATGCCGAAGGAAAAGTGGGTTTGATGTGTACTACAGCTATTGACTTGCCAGACTTCAGTGTGGTTTCATGGAGTTAACAGAGACAAATTAGTGGAGTTTGGGGTCTTGCGACTGAACTAGCTGAGATTAGTTTAACTAGCTAATCAATTAGTTATGAGTGGAGTGAATTAAATATTATTTAATTCATTAATTAGTAACTCATTATTTAACTCAAGAACACATCAGTTCACTACAGTGCATGATCAGTTCAGTGGAGACCAGTGAAAGAGGTAGATGAAAGGGTGGAGTTAGCTATCAGTGGCGACATCAGTTGTGCATGAGATTTGCACCACACCTGGAGGAATTGCCCATGATGATTCCGCTGTCAAGCCAAGGAGATTCGAACCTTGGATCTCTATATAGATGTGCCCTCGATTGCAGTAATAGAGGCAAGGCAGGGTCGCTGTGTCCAAGAACTTGTTCACAAAACTGCGTGGGTCAGTAACTTGAGATAGGTATCACAGTACTGTGAGGAGCATTAATTACTCTGTTACATGTTTTCTCCATTGAATATACACAGCCAGTCAGCGGGTTTTCGCCTATGTTTCTCCACATGTACCGTGTGTGTGGGATTGGTGTACGATTTGCTATCGCTGATTTTATTTCCTAGGTGTGATGATTCAGGAAGAGATTATGTGTTGCATATAAATTCGAATTGTATGTGATCAGGATAGTCTCGGTGGATAATTAATCATTATTCAGCAAATTTCTACAATCTCTCCTCCTTCCACCACAAAGAGTATGTGGTGGTGGGCCTCCACGTGGTGACAATGAAGAAGATGGTGGCTGTGGAAGTTGTGGCATTGCAATTGATGAAGACGAAGCCCCTGCTGTTGGTGTTGAACTATGGAACATGGGAACCAGTGGACCAGATGGGGGTGGCATCTCAACTCGATCATCATCATCATGGATAAGAGCATCGTCTAATTGCTCTAATCGCAACACTCCATCCTCCAAATTGGGCTCCTCTGGATACCTGTCCCAAACCTGAAGGTCTTTATTACTCTTTGCATCATCACAGTAACGGGACAACAATCGCAAGTTGTAATGAACATAAACCAAGCTCTCTGCCCGGTCTAAACTCAACCTGTTCCTTTTAACACTGTGGATGAAAGAATAAGAGCTTCAACACCTCTTTGTAGAAGAAGTGTTTGCCACCTGAGATAGCACTTGCAATGCCAAAGTCTATAGAATTGGAGCAGCACCTCCATGCTTGTTCCACCACTCAATAGAAGAAAAAGTCTCTCGATCTCTAATTGCATGCATGCTCCCAAATGGACCTGTGTAAAGCGTATAGTTGCTCAACTATTTCTGTACCAAGGCAACCTCCTCCTCATCAGGGACTAATCTAGTCAACGCAATCATATATTTTTCTAGAACCTCTAGATCTAGGTGTGGTTTTCTCCTTCTCCCCCCCAAGTGCTGGTGTTGAAAGCCATGATGGATGATAGTATTTAGGTGTCAAAACATATGCTAATGCATGCAATGGAACATTTAGCATATCCCATCATTTTTCCACCTCCGCACGAATATAATTGTACAAGGTGATATCTCTAGGCTCAAGAATGTCTTTAATTTGCCCCAACATGTTATCCATTTGCTCATACACCTCCTCAATTATTGGCCGATCTTGCAAACTTGATCATGTAATAAATTGGTTTGGTGAATTGCAAAACATATTGAACCTGTGACAAAAATTACATGTCAAGAATAGTATCCTTGGCTACATTAGCACCATCTCTATCAGTGTTAATTTCCTCCCATGATTCAGCGGTGACCATATTAGTTAAAGCTTGTCTCACCTTCACTAGCCACCTAAAGGTGAGGTAATAACTTGCAAATCTTGTTTTTGCAAGTTTAAGCAACTGCAACTTGGAGTAAGTGCCAGAGAAGTAGTTTACCCTTGTATGACCTGTGATAAATTTAATGAGTTGCTTCCCTCTCTTATAAAGCTCATTAATCCACCCACATTCTTTATGCTTCACAATATCATGCATCAAAATGTTCAATGTGTGCACCAAACACCCATACCAAAATGTAATATTCCAAATTAGCAATCAGCTAATTGAAATATCAATTTTGATTTATTTTGGCATTTCGTAATGTTGGGCGGAAATGAAGTGGGTAGGGGACCCACAACTAATAATTAAGCCAAATAAAGTCTTTTCCTAAAGTCCCTAAGGGAAAGTTGTGGCTCTAGTGGTGGGGTCGAACTGGCCTTAGGTGGCAGCGTAGAAGAGGCACGAAAAAGACAACGTGGGATTGGCTAGAGGAAGGCAGCACATGATTGGTCAAGGAGAGGCAACACAGGCCAAGGTGGGACCCAAGGCATACGTTGGGCCTCAATGGATAAAAGGAAGAAGGGAAGGTTCATTTGGCATTCATTCATTCAACTATTTTCTTCTTGTCATTTTGACAGAGCACGCTTGAGCCGGAGAGCCAAGTCTGCAGTGCTGTTTAGCACACGAGATCTTCAAGCGAAGATCTCAGCCTCTACCTAGGGGGACTTCGAGTGCCCGCTCAGAAGAGGAGTTCCACACCTTGTGAGGAGAATTTCCATTAGCAACATCAGGAGGAAGCGTAGCCAGTTCTGGACTGCGCAGAGGAGGACGAGACTGTGTCGGGGAGGACGTAGTGCAAAGAGGATTTGGTTGTTCCGGGAGGTGAGAAGAGAGGGGGTTGCAGTTGAGATTTGGTGGGGAGGCTTGAAGCTTCCTAACAGGGATTTTTGTGGCATTTTGGAGACTTCTAGCAGCAGGATTTACAGGAGTATCGATTTACCCAACAGTGCAGTGAGCCAAGCCCAAGAGGGCCAATTTTCGGGGTCAAGCTTTGGGCGACCCCTTTCTGGGTTTAATGAGGAGAAGCCAAGATTAATTTGGTAGAATTTTCTGGGCAGATTTGAGGTGTCAAGTAGAGATCCTAACTCAGCTAGCAATTAGAGGAGCTAGGGGAAATTGGGTCGAAATATCAGGGTCAACATTTGGCCAATTCCTTCGTGTGTTTTTGTGGGTTTTTTTGAGTAGAGTCTGGGGTAAAAGTATCGAAATTTTCTGAGCAGTGTAGCAGGCCCTAGCGACATTTCTTCGGGTGTAGCAACAACATTTCTGGCAGATTGCAGCGCAAAGCTATAGCCATACAACATACCATCAGTGGGGGATTTCAACATTTATTCAGAGGGCTTCTTTAGCTCGCCTTGAGTAAGCCCATGTGCCATCATTCGAACACCTCCATTGTACTTATTTCTAGCAAATTAATAAAATGGCTCAGCAATATTTTATGGCTTCATTGGTGTTTTGATATCAATTTTTGTTTTGTTGTCTCCGTAATATATTTTAGCCTGTTATTGCTGTTATTTTCCCATTTGGGATATTACACAAAATATGTGTGGATGAGTACGCTCAATAATTTTTCTTGCTCCCTTACAATTTGCTGCTTTATCTGTGATCACTTGAACCACTTTACTAGGACCAACATCTTTGATTGATTGTAGTAGGAGATCTGCAATGTTTTGGGAAGTTGCACTGAAAGAGGAGTCATGACATGAAATAAATACTGCACCACTAGTAGAAACACCAAGAACATTTATCAAATGTTGGTTTATGATATTTTTCCACCCATCTGATACAATGGATATCTCACAATCCAGCCACTCATTTGTAAAATGTGTCAAAGCTATTTGAACCTTTCTTTTTTCTCTTTCTAATAACACCGTTCTAGCTTTCTCATAGTTGGGGGTCGGGGGACTTGTATCCTTTTGAGGCTTCATTGATGGCCTTTACCATTTCATGCCAATAGGGAGAGCGAAGCACATTGAATAATACACCGCAAGCACAAAGAAATTAGACTATCTTTCCATCCACATCATCCCTCTCAGCAACATTAAGGAATTCCCCTATTGTTTTTTTACCTCCAGAGTTTGCAGAAGTACCATGAAGAGATGAGCTACCAAATCTAGAGGTTGCACTTAATTCATATTGAGTTTTCTGTTTCTTGTTTTTTAGTTGTGCAACCTCCTCTATTTGGATGTATTTTCTTCTTTGTTCAGCTGGAATCTTTGGGAAAATTGCTATCCCCACTAAAACCTTTTTTTCATCACTGTCCATCACCCCACAAAGATGCCTCCTCACACGGGTATATGAACCACTATTTGGTTTTCCTCCATGACAACCATGAGGGCACAAAAACTTGTAGCTTCCACCACCTTTTCCCTCTTTAAGTTTGATCACATACTTCCACAATGGTGTCAATGCAGCTTTCCCCTCTAGTGTTTCAATGTTCTCATCAAAATCATCCCCTTCCTCTTCAAACCCTTCCTCCTCATCATACATTGGGTCACTCATATGGGGACCACTATTTTGTTCTTCTCTTCTATTTCTACTCCCCCTTGCCATCATGAAAACCAAGAGTGGAATGATTCATAGAAGCCAAAAAAACATCATCTTTGAAAATGGATATAGGTGATGGACAACCTGCAAATAAATGAGCAAGAAGAAAGAATGGGAAAGCGTAGGAGAGGGAGGAGAGAAAGTACAAAAAACAATGACAAAAATATGAGGGAGTTTGGGGTTTGCACTTACCTCTTTAGCTCTTGTAGATGGAATCCCTTCTTTACTCCTCCAAGCTCCTCCGCCTTCACTCCTCCAAGCTCTCCTCAACTCTCTCTTTTCCAAGCTCTCCTCTTCTCTTTCTCCTCTCTTCTCCAAGCTCTCCAAAAAACAAGTGAGCAAATGAGAGGTGAAAGTGAGCTTTTAACTTTTTCATCCCATCCCTAACTCAACACTAACCCACCCCCCAACCCAACTTAAGCCAAAAAATAAAAAATAAAAATAAAAAAATCACTGTTTGGTGGGGCACAATTTGGATCCGTCCGCCATTGTATGGAAGCGGTCGCGATCCGTATGGATCCGCCCCCAAAGCGCAGCGTTTCCGTATGCCGATCCACCATATGAAACGTGGATCTGGCGTACGGAAATGCGGATCGGGAAATGGCAGGAATTTCTTTTTCCGCCTGATCCACGTTTTCCGATTTTCAGATCCACTTTTTGTACGACGGATCTTGTTCGATTCCGTACGGGACACGGATCGGGCGTTGGAGGTGGGGGAGGGGCGTTTCCTGCAACACCGCTCATGACTATGTTGACTTCCTGCTACAAGGTGCTTCTTCTTATAGATTTTCTATCTGTACTACATTGTCTAGTCCCTTTGACCTGCTTTGGTCCTGTGCGGACATTAATATAATTCTTTATTCTTTATTAATTAAAAAAAATACAGCAAACAAAAAGCCTTTGCAACAATCTATAACTTAAATGCCCAATCTTGTTTTCTATAACTTAACTGCACAATCTTAAATCAAATTCTATTAAGGAAAAGAGCCTCATAAGCATACAAACCAATGCATGGTCCTGTGTCTTCCAGATGTTTGATTCAGCTACTGTTGCATCCCTCTTTTATGATTAGCCTGTCAGCAGAAATGAGAAATGGGAAACAACAGAATGGGAAGCAGGATTTAGAGCGATTCATGGGAGGAGAACCCCACCCTTGCCTATGTTATACATGTTATATTTTGAACATCGTAAATAATCCACTTTATGCTTTGTATTAATGCTATAAGTAAAATCACATTCACAGCACAACGCGTAGGTGTTTTTCTTTGTTTCCTATTGTTTTTCATTTCTATGTTAGCTTTTTAAATCATGGGCAGAAAAGTATTCATTTAATGGGTTTTCCACCACAATTCCAGATCTTGACTTAGGATTGTTTCTTCAAGAAATGGTAGGCTGTAGCTGTACCATTTCTTGAAACATAGCTACTTGATTGTCTTTGGCCCTTTTGAAACACCTATTCTGGTTTGACTTTGGCAATAAACCTTGCCTCTCTTTGTTAAAATCTAAAAAAAATGTCTTGCTGGTTATTCAGTGAGAAAGGACTGCTAATATCCTAAATGACAGATTTTAAATGATGGGGTAGGTGGAACCATCTTCCTTTGAAGAACCATCCGGTAAAGCGCATTAGAAACTCATGCTTACCATCTCAGAATTTTCCTTCCTTTCACCGAATGCGAAATTCAGTTAACTAGCTTTATTGAATTTGATTTTGAATGAAATGGATTTATATTCTTTTCAGTTCTGTATGGTATTTTGAATTGTATGATGTCTAGTTAAGATTAATGAGATATATGTGTGGTATTTTTGGCTGAAATATCAAATAATATGTCATTAATGTTTTGCTTCTAAGATCTGTCAATATATCAAATAATAGTGATATTTGTTATATCAAATAATAGTGATATTTGTTTTTGGCAGTATCGAGGCATAGAACACTAATGAACATCTTTGAAAAAGCTCCAAGTCTGCACAGAGATGTCTTCGTTGCTCCAAGTGCAGCAGTTATGGGAGATGTAAAAGTGGGCCAAGGATCATCAATTTGGTATGGCTCTGTTCTTAGAGGTGGGTTTCTTTTAACTAGTTAATATTTTGATCATCTTGATGATTGTGTCAAGAATGCATAGATCAAACAAATATCAAGGAATCTAAGATACAAAAACTCTATCCTTATATGTTGAGATAAATGGGTAGATTACAGATAATAGTTTGGGCACCTTGGACTATTGTGCTATGCAATTTTTCATTTTGAAGAATAAATTTGTACTAAAAACATCTCATTTTCCTATCTCCTTTAAAGATCTTGATCAACTAATTTTCCTATCTCCATTCAAAAATCTTGACCAAGATTTTGAAGGACAGATCTCCACAAAAAAAGTAGATTTTGGTCACTCATATCTCATCTGTTTTTTTCTTTTTCATGTTAAGTTTTTCAGTCTTTTGTTATAAGAAACGTAGGTGCCTTTGACTCAAAGGAACCAAAAGAGTACATCCAGTGTAGGTACAAAGTGGGAGTGCATAAGCAACTCCTAGATCAAAACTGTAAGCCAAAAAGATAAAAAACTAAGTGTCTAGCTAAAAATTGAAAATCTAGCTGAAAATAATATGTAAAATAAGGTGTAAATACATTATAGTCATGGTGCTGAACATACATTCTTGATGCTGAACAAAAGAGGTGTCATGCCCTGCGAGTGCTAGATCTGGTTGTTGAGGATGTGCATAAGCAACTCCTAGATCAAAACTGTAAGCAGAAAAGATTAAAAAACTAAGTGTCTAGCTAAAATTTGAAAATATAGCTAAAACCTTATGTAAAATAAGGTATAAATACATTAAAGTCATGGTGCTGAACATAAAAGAGGTGTCATGGCCTGCGAGAGTTAGATCTGGTTGTTGAGGATGAGTGAGGGGACTATTCTTATTGAAGCCATCGTTAACAGGGAAAGGGCCAATGCACTGGTGGATGGTATCATTTTCAGAGTGGCTAGGGTTGACAATGCTTGGCTGTATGATTCTATGGGGAGCATATGAGTGATATTCTTCAAGGAGTGGTTGGGGTTGGGAGTGCCTAGTCGTATAATTTTGGGGGAACACAAGAATGAGGAATCCAAACTTTCTTATCATCAAAGGTTGTGGGGAAGAAACTCTCGATGGAAGCTTGGTTGCTTGAGTGAATCTGAGGGTGGTGAGGTAGGTGGGGAGAGCTTGAGTTTGGGACAGCATAGTATTGAATTGTTTGCTGCATTGGTGGTGTATGCATTTTGCCTTTGAGTGACATCTCCTCATGGGTCTTGATGAGGTAGGTTGACCCCTTGTTTGTGGGGGAGGGGGGTTCGAGAGGTAAAGTGGGGTCACACTGATTATTACGTATTGCTTGTTGCCTCAATCAAAAGATACAACAGAAAAATATGAGATGATCTTCTTAAAGGCCTCCTTATGGGACATGCCATGGATCTATGTCCAAATACTTCCCTCATGAAGACATCTTTGATCATGGGATCAAAAGATGGAAAGGGAGCATTGGGAGTTTGAAAATAGGCAAATGTATCTCTCTCTGATCTCAAAGTAGACGGGGCATTGAAAATGAGATGCTTCTCCATCTTTCACTCTTGTAGATGGCATCACTAGCAAACCTTGTTTGGTTACAAGTGGTGGCGTTGTGTCTCAATTTGGTCTTTGTAAGAGCCCGCTTGAAACTAATTGAGAGGGATCTTATGGCCATGCATCCTGTGTTTGCTTACGTATGGAAGTTAGAGGATAAGACCATCGATGAGCTCCAAAATGCGCTTGGCATAATAATCCATCTTTAGGTTGATGCCCTCTAAAGGTGTGATTTAAGCGACTTGGATATGTTGTCTTTAAATGTTCTCTTTGATAGCTTGGTTTAGGTCTTTCTTGAGTGAAACGAGGTGACTTGGCATGTCTAGGGAGTACTTGAAAGGGAAAAGATGATTTGGAGAGATGTGCATTGACCAAATTAACCAAGAGACCTTTAAAATCAACATTGAGCGTGCCCATGGGGGTCAACTAAGGCAATGGCCTTTGAAAAACAAAATGCTAAAATTTAAATAGAGATACTTCCCACTTGAGTGGTTTTGGATGAAGTGTTATCCTCCCAACCCAATTTCTATTCCTATAAGTTACATGTTGAGTTCATAATGAGTATATTATTGTAATGGCTTTGAGCCTTATTGTTGACTTGACCTTGTGCCTTGAAGAATCTATGATTTACTATAGGTACCATCCTCAAAATGAAGGCAAGTACTTGGGGGTTTTTCATGAGTGTTGTAACTTTGGAAAAAACAAAGGGACACTTGCCTCACTTGAAAACCAAGTCTTTGAATATATTGACTCTATGAGGTGATGAAACAAGTCAAAAGATGTCCCTTTTTTGGGGGAGGGCGTGCTGAAGAGCCCCCCATTTTGTGAAATGGTTCATTGTTCATTTAATCGAGTGTGGGGTATAGTGAAACATTTTGCTTGTTTCCTCCTTGTATTGGGGGCATGGGAAGCATGAAAGGTGTGCTCCTAACCCTATGGGACGTGGCCTTGTGGAACATTGTGCATACAATTAGGATTTATGCAGGATAATAGAGTCTTTTATGTTGTTTTAAATGGGATGCAATAATCAACACCATACACATACCAATATGTAATGTTGTATGAAACTCTCTTGAAAAAATTGGAGAGTTGGATTTAAGTTCATTGTATTTGCCCTATTTGTTCCCAATCTTATGGATGTTTTAATAAAAGTTTATCTATACATTGCAAATGAGTGTATCCTTGGAAAATGTAGATTACACTGAAAAAATAATTTCATATTGTTTCATGAAGTTTAATGCTAAGTAGAGTTTTCTTTATGTGCATCTTTCAACCATAACAAATTGTAGTTTTATCATAATAGTTATTCAATGTGGCATTAGGAACTTGAGCTTATCCATTGACATTTGGCCACATCTTTAGTTTCCATTTTTCTTGGCTTTTTCAACTAGAGATTAACTTTGGATGTTTGGAGTGATATATCATCACTTGATTCCTGCTTAATATTGCATATGACATCCTCCTAGTTAGAGAATCTCACTATTGCTAGGTACCCTTATCTTGCTTATTGTTTCTTGAAGACCATAGCCTTACCTAGTTTCTTGAGTTGTAACCATTGTGGGTTTGCAAATGTTACATGCCTCCTACAGTTTGTGGGCTTCTAGATGGATCACCTTTCCCATTTCCACACTCTCCTGTTGCCCCTAGTCATCTCTCGCATCTCAAGTAGGAGTTGCAGAGGATGAAATCAAAGATACTATGGGCTATACAAAGACGATGAAGAAGCAACTCACAAAGTTCTAGACAAACTAATGTAATTAATTGTTGCAAGATGAAATGGTGTACCTTAGGATTTTGTCAATATGGTAGAGGATCGTATGTTGTTATAAATGGGATGTGAGAATTGACGTATATACAAACCGATAAGTATTGTTTCATGAAACTCTCTTGAAGAAGTCGATATAAGTACATTGTATTTGCCTTCTCTATTCTTAATCTCGTGGATGCTTTAATAAAAGTCTATCTATATATACATTGCAAATGAGTTTATCCTTAGAACATATAGATTACACTAAAAAGTAGAATCACATTATTTAAGTAGTGTAACGCTAAGATACTATTCATTATATGCTTTGTAGAGTATTTTTTTATTTGGATCAGTTAGCCGTCACAAATGAAGTTGTATCGAGAGGCACTTTTCAACCCAGTATGGAAGAGATGTAGTAATGTCATGTCCTGTCCTGTCCTGTTATGTCAACATTTTGACTCAGTCAAATTACATAAAAATAAAAATAAAATAAAATAAATAATTCAAATAAAATTGAGGTAAAACAGTCAATTTTCTGTTGGTGGTTTTTGGGCTCCAGGTTTTGACTCAGTCAAATTACATAAAAATAAAAATAAAATAAGAAAATAAAATTAATAATTAAAATAAAATTGAGGTAAAACAATCAATTTACAATTGGTGGTTTTTGGGCTCCAGGTTTTGACAACCCATGGTTTTGCCAAGCATCAAGAGGGAACAAATCTCTTGAGGTGCAAACCTCTTTTAGAGTGAAAAGAGATTTGATTCCTCTCGGTGCTTGGTAGATCTAGATTTATGATGGATCTAGGCTGTTTTTATCATAATAGTTACTTGATGTGGCATTTAGGAACATGAGCTTGACGATTGACATCAGGGCACATCTTTGATTTTCATTTTTCTTGGATTTTTCAAATATATCTTGACTTAGGTTGTTAGGAGTGAGACATGATCACTTTGATTCCTACATAATATTGCTAATGGCATCCCCTTGATTAAGGATTGTTCTTACTACTTGGTACCCTTATCTTGCTTACTGCTCCTTGAAGACCATAGCCTTATCAATTCCTGAAGGCAAAATACTATTGGTTTGCGTATTTTACATGTTTCCTATGGTGTGTTGGTTTCTCGATGGATTGCCTTCCCCCATTCTTACACATTCTTGTTTCCCCTAGTCATCTCCCATTAACCAAGTAGGAGATACATGGGATCTCCAGAGGGGATATCTATGTGCAACATATAGTCATCTAGTCATCTACTTGCAATACATGCACTCACCTAGGAATTTTAAACATTAAACATGATAGAGGATAAACTGATTATAGGCAACATATGAAATAGAAATATAAACCAATAACATTTGTGATTGCATAGACATATATGTTGGAAGATTGCTTTTTAAATTACTTTGGATAATGTGGCAATATTTATTTTGAGAATTTTAGAAAAAAAGGGTGACAAACTACCACCATCAAATTATAAAGAAGCATAATAATTGTTTTTCATTAAGTAGAGTTTTACCAAAATTGGAAAAAGGTGCAACTAGTTTTCCCATAATCCACAATAAAGTCCAAATATCAATTGATTGGAACTATAAGGCCAATCAAAATATAAACGTGCTTTCCTCCAAGGGTACAAACATACAAAACATAATAGTAAAGGCTTAATACATGTGGCAACAATAGGATTTGGGTTGTTTTCCATTGACTTAGGCCTACTAATTGCCTTCATTGCGTTAGGCCCTGTTGTTATTAGGCATGGCTAGTGGAATGCATAACACCTTGTCATCAAGCTAAGGATAGTGGATCTCATAATGCTCATTGTTGACCAGGTATATAGTTCCACTTATGCTTCTTCATCTTGCATTTATCTGCCAAATTAGTGGCATAACTTGTGATAGCTCGACCCTTCCTTGGATACCTATGAAGGCATAAAAATTGAGGTCAAGAATGCTACAGTGAGACGTGACTCATGGTGCAGGTGATTCCAATACTCCAACAATTGACGAAATGGCCAAAATTTATAAAATACTTCTCAAATTGCACTTGAATCTAATGGAATTGTAATGGCCAACCTTTCGTGGTTGAACAATATTTAATATTCAGTTTTTCATAGATGGAATAATTTTTTTTTTGTCTCGAGTGCTTGCCAAACCAAGTTAAAATAAACAATCCAAATCATTTTGTCCCCCTACAAAGTTAACTTCTAAGATAGTTGAATGTTTGCATATTGCTTGCTTTGGCTTTTTGCCTATCCCAGGCATCTTGAGTCTTTTGACAAAACTAGAACATTTATGTGGGTGTCTAATCTCCATCACATAAGGCACATACAGATTGTGCTAGACCATAGTGATTATGGTGCTTTTTAGCCACAAATCTTCAATGGACATGTGACCAAGCAAACATGGTTCTTCTAGGTTCCTTTCATGATTTCTAAGTGGTCCAAAGTCGATAAAGGCAAGTTTCAAGATTGAATGAATTTTCTGTGTCTTTGAATTGAAGGAGACAAATCCAACCAACTCTATCCATTAACAGGCTTAAACTTAGTAAGAGGCATTTTAAATGGCGAAGGCCAGTCCTTCCATCATTTCTTTGGAGGCTTCTGCCAAAGCTTAAATAATGAACAATCACGAAATAAAGTCTTGATCTTATGAAAAAGGAGCTTTTAGCACTGTTTAAAGGAAATGTTAGCTTTAGTAGAGTTTATGGAATCCAATCACGATTTTTAAAGAGGAAGATATCCCATAGAGATTTAATACACATGCAAGAGAAGCAAAGTGTTAAGAATCATGTTTTCTCAGCAAGAGGCTTGTTGTCCTCAAGGATGATGAAAGTACCATAGATATTGTTCAATCGCATAGATATTCTTCAATCACATAGATGTTGAACTTGAAGCTCTTGCTTTTGCAATGTAAGAAGATTTTGACCACATCCTAGGTCTTCAAAATGCTCTTGGCAACAAAGGATCTGCCATTCTCTTTTTTAGTTTATTTTTATCAACTACTTTCATATCTTGTATAATTATAAATATAACAATACTTAAAAGCTCTTAATTAAAAAAAAGTGGGTTGCTAAAAGTTCTAACATTGGCCTCTAAAAGCATAAGCAATAAAAAAGGGATCAAAGGGTTCTAGCAAACTTGGGCCTAGGATCAAAAACAAGGAATCTAAATTTTGATTTGTTACAAAGCCATGTAACATGCCAAGGAGACAAAAACATTTAGACTTATCTTTACAAAATCTTAGGCATTCACACAAGTGAGCAATATAAGCTTGGAAACAAGAAGCTGTTGAAAGATTGTGTAGTGGTAGACACATTCCAGAGCCAAAAGGAAGAAAGTTATTCGATTTTTGGAGCCCTAATGCATTTTAGAGTCCATGATGGGTCCCTTCAAGTAGCCAATGTTGAAATTTGGTTACCGGAGGATAGGTGGTTCCCTAAGGCTTTGTTCTTTGGCCTAGGGAAAAGTGTCCAAAAGAATTTATTTTTTCTCCTTAAGTGACTTTATAAAGTTATAAAGTCAAATCTAATTTAAAAGTGACTTTAAGGTAAGTCTAATTTTAAAGTGAATATAATAAAGTCAATGTGAAATTAGAAAGGGAAAAGTGACTTTGGAAATAAATGACTAAGTGGGTCTTTATTAAAGTGGGGTGAATTAAAAATAGAAAGTGAGATTTAAATGAACATTTAATCTCAACCCTAGATCTAAAGTTATCTTAGCCATTGGATTTAGGGATTTCCCAAAAGTCACCTAGGGTTAGGTTAAAGGAGGGAAAAGGTCATTCATTCTTTCATGAGCAGATTGAGAAAGGAGGAGCAAAAGCTGAAGAGAATTTTCTGAGCGGAGGGAGAGCAACAAAAGACACAGCAAATCTGTACAGCAGGAGGGCACACTTCCCAAGGCAGAAAATCCGTACAACAACATTTATTGGCATGGTTATCAAGGCAAAAAATCTGTATAGCAGTTCGCATGCATTTTGAGGAAAGGACAACGCTGTTTTCAAGGAACAAAATTAGCAGTTGAGGGCACAATTTTCGAGGCAAATTTTTTGGGCACAAAAATCGAGGAAGGGACTGCTGTCCTGTCCATACAGTTTTGTATAGGCAGTTTTGGCATGTTTTTCGAGGCATCAATTACAACATTTATTGCTGTAATTTTCTATTCGCTCTTTGGCACGATTTTCAAGGTGGAAGGTGGCACGAAAATCGAGATAAGTGGTTTTAGTGTTTGCTGTAATTTTTATTGTGTATTGCTGTTCACTGTAAAAGCATTTATCATAAATAAGAAGAAGCTTTTGAATTGGTTTTCCCCAACAGTTGTAGCAGTTTTGTACAACCAGTTTTTTGCACGTTTTTCGAGGCATCAATTACAACATTTATTGTTGTAATTTTCTATTTGCTGTTTGGCACGATTTTCAAGGTGGAAGGTGGCACAAAAATCGAGATAAGTGGTTTTAGTGTTCGCTGTAATTTTTACTGTGTATTGCTATTCACTGTAAAAGCATTTATCATAAATAAGAAGAAGCTTTCGAATTGGTTTTCCCCAACAGTTGTAGGGGGTTTTTCCAGGGTCAAGTTGACCAAAAATTAGCGTGTCTATTTTCTGTGTGTCGCTGATTTATTTTTTTGAGTTTTTATTTCTGCATTTTAGCACTGTGAAATTTCCAGAATTTGTGTTTTCAGAAAACATTTATTTTTCCAACTTTTTGAATGTATGGCTATGGGAATGGGCATTTAACTTTATAGGAGAAATAAGGAGAAACTGAAAACCGGGGTTGGGAACAAAAATTTTTACAGCCAAAGCATGGAGCTGTTGGTTAGGGCAAAAGACTTGCATGTCGACCATAGTAGAGCCACTAGAACTACAATTGAACATCTGGAGCACCACACATAGGCCCTATAATGACCTTGAAATTAACACATAATCACTTGGTACAGGTAATACCTCTCATCTAAGTCACAAAGTTCGCCGAATCAGAAGATTTAGGTTCAAAATACGGTGGACTCGAAAAAAATTAGGTTTTGGGTTTGTCGAATCTGAAATACTGACCTCAAATTCATTCAAACCAAATCACAAGTTTAATTAGAGAAAAATCAGGGTTGACTTTAGGTTTGATTTAGGGTTTTTAAATTTATCATTTTTTGCTCTGCTAAAATCCTTTGCGGCAAGTGCATTTCTCTATCATGCTTGTCCGCTGTGTGTCAGTGTAACCATTTCTCCATATATTTGATATTTATTAATCAAAATTCCTATTCACATATGTTTGTTGATGTGATTTCTTATTTTTTTATGTTATATTTCATTCTAAATTAAATATACCAATGTTATTGCAATCATAATGGATTTGGTGGAATTGGTTGGTTCAACTAGTTTGGGGGTCAAACCAATCTGGTTTGAGGGTTAGAACTGGAAATGGTAAGTTCGGTACAAAATCAACCGGTTTTAAATGGAACCGGCCGGTTCATTATAAAATTGACCGATTCAGTACGAAATTGGCTGATTCTATTTCCGAACTAGCCTTTTTTCACTAAATCGACTGGTTTTGTACCAAACCAACCAGTTCCATACAATGTGACCAAAGTCATTCCAAATGCAATTTTTTATTTAAAAAACAAATTTTTTTGAGTGGGGCAGCCTAATATTTAATCCTATGGCCCTACTATTGCTATGCAATTCATGGCAATGTTAAATTCTACTTGATCTTTCATTTTCATCATTTTACTTAATTTTTTAACACTACCATGAATTGACTCAGGTTCATTGTTGCGAACATCTCGATAACATCTCGATTTTATCTTGCAATCACGATTTTTTGGCCTAGCCGATGTTTGCCGATTTAAAAAAATATTTTTATGATATCTTAATTTTGCCGATGTTTGGCGATTTTTACCGATATTTTCTCGATTTTTACGATTTTTTGGTTTTTCGAACCCTTGCTGATTTTATCTCGATGCCGATGTTCGCAACATTGCTCAGGATGTTTTAGAGTGGTTTCGACCTCATTGGATTTCATATGGAGAAATTAGAATTTTAGATCTCACTCAAAATCCAACAGATTTAACAAGTTTTAGGATTTCAAGATTGGGGGGATTGCAATGTTTCCATTGGATTTTGTCATGTACGAGGGTATGGAACTAGTATTTAATTAAGAGCACCAAACTCTTTAAGTATCTTGATGTTAGTGGCATTGGTTGTCAAACTCCTTTATCATGACCCCTACTAAAAATGTACCCATCACTCAAACAAAATCTAGACTTGACATGCTATGTTTCTTCTATCTTATTTTAATGCTTAAAGGGTGATATCGATGACAAAGATCCCAATATAGGCAATGATTTTGATGATATGTAGGTATTTGTTGTAACATGTTTTTTTTGGATGCTAGAGGCCATCTAGAGCCTTTTTGTTGATGTATTTTCTGTTCAGAGATGGATTGCACTCAGTGCTATTTTGGTTATGTGCACTCTTACATGCTATGTCAATGATAACTTTTGCTTATTTGTCTATAAATGGTTTGGATTCATATGGATGCATGGGAATATATATGTTTTTCTTTAAAATTTGAATATTTATGTGTTTTTGGTCAACCGGTTTTTTTATAGGTTTTGGTCCGGTTCCGACCAGTTCCCGATTCAGAGGGTTTTTCGGCTCAATCACTAGTTCGGTTCCAATAACATTGATATATACATGTATTTGAAAAATATACATATATTCGTCAATTGGAATCTCTATAAGTAGAATTTGTGCTGGTTTTCCTCTCAAAGAGTGAGAGGTTTTGGCCTTGGCTGATAGCCTACATTCTGCGTCTCGTCTATTTATGTTCATGCATTGATAGCTGTTTGATAAAGAAGAACACTAATGACGTAAGTAGAAGAAGATCCTAATCTAAAGAAGTAAAAAACACTCACAAGCAGTTACTAATTGAAGAGAAATCACTTAATCTCTTTGCCCTAGATTTCTCAACATGGTATCAGAGCTAAGGTGACTAAGATAAGGAAGGGCATCTTATCAAGGGACACTCAAGGAAGGCATCAAAGCAAAGATCATCTTGAAGTCAAAGGAAGCATCTTAACCCTAGATCAAAGAAGTCTAAAATTAAAAAAAGTATTGGGATTATCATCAAGACAAGAAGGCCAAAACCCTACATCTACTCAAGTTGAAAAGATCTACAAGTCAAGTAAAAAAAAAACTATTCATCCAAAGGAAGCTAGATCAAAAAGCGGTGTCATCAAGACTCTCACCCGTTGAAACAAGAAGGCATCACTGATCTTCATCAACAAGACTTCACCATCAAAAGGGATCTCCCTCTCTGTGAGATTAAGGATCATTATTGAAGAAAACTATCTTCCACTAAGAGAAGTTTTCTATTCTCTATATCGTCATCAACTTCAAGGAGGAAGCAAGGAGAAAGGAGCATCCTATCAAGTAAGTATAGGACCTTATCTGAATTTGTCAAAATGCCTTTCTGCAAGGAGAGCAACAAATTGGTTGGGGCTTCCAACTTTCTTGCATGGAAGAAAATGACAAATCTAAATCTCATTGAAAATGAGGTCATGGGTCATGTCAATGGATCTATCACCAAACCAGGAGAAGAAGACGCTCAAGAACTTGCAAAGTATATGAAAGGGGGAGTTAGGGCTCAAAGGATTCTCATAGAATCTATCAAGGATCCCCTCATCCCATATGTATCTAAACTCAAAACTTCAAAAGAAATCTATGACAAACTGGTAGAGTTGTATTCCGTAAGCACTGTTGGAGAAGTCATCTCATTAAGACAAGAACTCTACAAGCTAAAGATGTCTAAGGAAGATGGAATAGCCTCATACTTTACGAGGATATATGAGATCCGAGATCAACTACAAGACCTGGGAGAAGTCATGTCTGATAGTGAAATGACTACAGTGGTATTAAATGCACTACCAGAGGAGTGGGGTAACTTTACTTCAAGCATTTATGGGAAGAAAGAAGCTACTCCATTCCAGGATCTGTGGTCACTATGCAAGATTGAAGAATCCTGACTAAAGGCTAAATCTAATGTGGGAACAGGTGAGCAAAATCAACCTTATGTTGCAATAACAAGAAGAAAGGCAAAATTTGGAAAGTCCGGTTCTTGGAAAAAGAAAAGAGACATGTCTAAAATCCAATGCTATGGGTGTTACGAATATGGACACTACAAAAGAGACTGTCCTAATATCAAGAAGGACAATAACAAAAGAGGAAGAGAAGAAGCCCATATCGCTATAGAAGTAGAGGGAGCTGAAAAGAAGTCCAAGAAAGAGGAAGTAAGCGATCTCTATTACTAAGATAATCTTCCTCACCTAAGTTCTTTTTTCAAGTTCCTAAGTCTTCTATTGTAAGATGTGTCTATCTTGATTCACTAAATGGGATGCATCAAGGCATCATAGAAGCATTGGAAGCAAGAGATCGGGACATCATCAAAGATGGTTAGAATCTATGAAGTCTAAGATATAGTTTTTGGGAATCTCATTGGGAACATAAGTGGCAAGGTCATCTAGTACTAGGTCCATCATACATCTGTGAAAATGAAACATCTGCTGATAGGGATACTTTAGATCCTCAATATTCTCTAATGGAATCTTTATTGAAAGGTTCACCGATATGAGGAAAAGCAAGTGTTTCATCAAGAATTCCAAACTTGTGGAATTCATGGGATGATGGTATGATGACATAAAGAAGCAGATGAAGGGATTAAAGCTCTTTCAATCAAGGAAGCTGCTATAGGAAGTCTAGATGACCACAAAGGAAAATGAGATATGTATGCTTACATTTGTTTTTTTTGGGGAGGGGGCGCGCTCCCCCACAACCCTGTCTGATACTCCTTGAGGATGAGTTAGGGCATCCAAGATAAGAGTAGTCGTAGAGGACCAATATTCTTTGAGGACTGGGAATCCAAGATAAGAATAGTCCTGGTGGAACACACCCGGAGAACCCGGGTGGGGTATGTTCCGAGAGAGACAATGATGAGGGTGTCTATACATCATTGGCCTCGCCGGCATTGTGCTCAGAGCTCGTTGAGAGATAGAGCTGTTAGTGAAGGCCTTGCTATGTAACAATGCTGGTTGATATAATGCTATACAAATGGGTTACCAATCCGATTTTTCTTATTAGAAATTCTTCAGATTGAGAATGACCAAGTACCATTATGAATACCTCCCTAGTTAAGAGGGAGTGTTGGAGAGTAACTAGGTTAGGTTTTCATAATGACACGTGTAATTGTGAATTTATGTAATTGATGAAAATAAGAAAAATAAAATTATTATTATGCTTGTCTCATGGCTTTCATGAGCAAGGAATTTTATTTTTAGATGGCTCCCATTGTGAGCCTTTAGGATTTGTCATCTAGTCATAAAAGTCAATGAGAGTCAATGTCATGTATGAAGAACCCTTCTTGGGCATGTTACCATTGTATATTAGTCAATAGGATTGTCAAGTGGCCCTCCAAGACAAGCACAAGTTGTCCTTCTAGTCGACTTCAAGATGAAATATAGAACTCATGTCGGCTCACCAAAATTGGAGACACAACTCTTCATATGATCATGTCGGCTAATATACATGGACATACTACTATAAATAGGCAGCTCGACCTATTCCACAGTTAATAAGTTCGGATCAGCTTTGAATTTCGGATAACTAATTGAAGAGGAAAGTTTGGATGACTAACTACTACAGAGAAGAACTCGGGCTAATCACAGATAGAAGTGCGGATTTTCTGAGAGGAAGTTTCAGTGTCATTACAGAAGCTCGGATAGGGTACAGTGACCACAGTTTCGGTGTAGGGTACAGAGTCACAATTTTGGTGCCATCTCACAGTCAGTTTCGGTGCTATCTCACAGTTAAGGTATTGAGGTCAAGGTCTCGGTGTTGGCTCAGAGAGGAAGTCTCGGTGCTATCTCAGGAGAAAATCTTGGTGCTGTCTCAAGGAGAAAGTTAACAAGTTTGGATCAGCTCTGAAATTCGGATAACTAATTGCAGAGGCAAGTTCAGATGACTACTACAGAGAAGAACTCAGGCTAATCACAGACAGAAGTGCGGATTTTCTGAGAGGAAGTTTCAGTGTCATTACAGGAGCTCAAATAGGGTACAGTAACCGCAGTTTCAGTGTCATTATAGGAGCTTGGATAGGGTACAGAGTCACAGTTTCGGTGCCATCTCACAGTCACAGTTTTGGTGCTATCTCACAGTTAAGATATCGAGGTCAAGGTCTCGGTGCTGGCTCAGAGAGGAAGTCTTGGTGCTATCTCAGGAGAAAGTCTTGGTGCTGTCTCAAGGAGAAAGTCTCGGTGCTACCACAGTAAGATACTGCCCTCTGTTCAGAGCTGTCACAGTGATAACATAGTTCGGTGCTAACACAGTGAAAGAAGGTACAAACAAGGATGAATTGAAGTGGAAAAGGAGCCGAGAAGAGGAAAGGAGCAAAAGGTTGAATGTCAAGAGAACTTGTGTTTTGGTCTTGGAGTGGCAAATAGGTCAAGGTCGTGGTCTTGGTATTCGTCAATTGGAATCTCTATAAGAAGAATTTGTGCTGGTTTTCCTCTCAAAGAGTGAGAGGTTTTGGCCCTGGCTGATAGCCTACATTCCGCGTCTCTTGTCGATTTATGTTCATGCATTGGTAGCTGTTTGATGAAGAAGAACACTAATAACCTAAGTAGAAAAAGATCCTAATCTAAAGAAGTAAAAAACACTCACAAACAGTTACTAATTGAAGAGAAATCACTTAATCTCTCTGCCCTAGATTTCTCAACATTTTAGACTTGCAGAACTTTCAGAAAATGGTGCTGGGTTTGCTTTCTAATAAAGGACGATAATCTACATTGAATTCTCAAGTTATGGATTGGTTTTGTAATCCTATTCTATGAAGTAATTGCTGTGACAATTTTAATAATTGAAATTGTAAATTCTTTGAGAGAAATGTGAACAAGCAGGCTATGAATCATGATCAGTTTTAGCATCAACATTCTGTCCAATGTTTCTTAATAAAAGCAAAATGTTCTGAAGTCAAAGTTACCTTGGGGAAAATTATAAATGTCAAGGATTTCCAAACAGGGATAGACTTAGAAACAAACATTTTCAAAATCTTTAGACAATGGGGAAAAGCTAGTGCACACATGTTTGCAAGCCTGTAGCCTGTACTAAAGAAAGCACAGTCTTAATTCCAATGTTAGCGCTCTTTCTTGTCAGTGTACAATGTGTAGGTGGTAGACAATCTACTTGACAATAGAACCATATTAAAATGAAATTGAAATCTAGATTCCATGCCCAATAAACCCTCTTGACTAGATGCTAGCATTAAAACTTTTGTACTAAGAATTAAAAAAAAATATAAAACAAATAAATTCAGAACACCAACAAAAATAATTCTGCATATTCATAAACAAATCGAGAACGCTCTGCATATTCTGCAAGTTCATTAATGAAAATGAATGTTCACTGTTTTATGATTTTATAAAGTAGCTTGGTAGTTTTAGAAAATTGTTCATGCAAAAAGAAAACTGAAATGGGAACACAAGTTTTATTCTTGATGTTCCCGTGGCCTACTTATTACATCAAAAAATTCTATATCATCAAGAGTACTAGGGGCTGTGAATCTACTAGAAGCATGAGCACCAGATTCATCACTAAATTTAACACTAGCTCTGTCACTATCAATGTGAAAATCATCTTCATCCCTTGATGCATCAGGAATAGGATGGATCACGAAGTAGAGGAATTGGATGACTCTTTAGCCACATTATTCAAATCCAACTGCAAGTTACTACGAACATAAACAAGATCTTCTATTATTCTAGATAACAATCTATTCCTTTTCTTGGAATGAATATGGTCAAAAGAACTCCAATTCCGTTCACACGCTGATGCACTTGATCTCTGGCTTAAGACACGAACTGCAAAATTTTACAATTTTGGCACCCTTGATCCATAAAAGTCCAACCATATTGCTGGATCACTTATGCTCCTATCATACTTTTCTTCTTTTGTTCCAAATAACCATTCTTCTAACCTGTATGCCCTCAATTGACATCTGACCAAAACTGCAATTGCTGGATCTAGATTTAGCTTCTCAATAGCCTCATAAAGTCCATTTATGACTTCATCTTTATGTCTTGATAACCTAAACAATCTAGGATCCAAATAGCATGCGGCCGCATTTAATGGGCTATGCATCATCTTGCATCTTTGATCAACTACCTCCCATATCTCCTGGTAAGAAACCTCCACATTATTAAAAGCGTTTGCAATGGCCTCCTTGCAATGTTCCATGCTCTCATAAACAAAACCCATTTAAGGTTTGTCACCATCAACCATGCATAGCACATTAACAATCACATTTTTAAAACCTTGTTAACATTTTCCCAAAAGCTAATATTGAGTGCTATTTGTTCGACATTTCCCCCCTAGTTTTTTTTGAAAGGCGAGATCTCTTCTACTTAGTAGTGCAGAAACTAGCTCTTAGGCTTGCTTTTTCCTCAAAAACTCTTTATAGAGTAATGTAAAAGGTGGCAAACCTTGTATCACAAAGCTTTAACAACTCTTTAGATGCACTCTTCCTATATATGCTCAAAGTGAGACGATGGTTGATGATGAAGTTTGCAGTTGTTTTGGCTCTTTAGATTGTCTCATTGACCCAAAGAAATTTGGCTAAATCATACAACATTAAATCCAAGCAGTGGGCTGCACAAGGGGTCCAATAAATGTTTGTATACTTTTACATAATCATCTTCCCTGCACCAACACTATTTGATGCATTGTTTGTGACAACTTGGATCACATTTTTCTCCCCAACCTTTTGAATTGCTCCATCCAAAATTCCAAAAATAAATTCTGATGTCTTCACTTGATGTTGAAATTTGGTTACCGGAGGACAGGTGGTTCCCTAAGGCTTTGATCTTTGGCCTAGGGAAAAGTGTCCAAAAGAATTTAATTTTTCTCCTAAAGTGACTTTATAATTTTATAAAGTCAAATTTAATTTAAAAGTGACTTTAAGTGATAAAGTTACTAAAGTCTAATTTTAAAGTGACTTTAATAAAGTCAATGTAAAATTAGAAAGGAAAAGTGACTTTGGAAATAAATGACTAAGTGGGTCTTTATTAAAGTGGGGTGAATTAAAAATAGAAAGTGAGATTTAAATGAGCATTTAATCTCAGCCCTAGATCTCAATCTATTTCAGCCATTGGATTTAGGGATTCCCCAAAAGTCACTTAGGGTTAGGTTAAAGGAGGAAAAGGAGGGAAAAGGTCATTCATTCTTTCATGAGCAGATTGGAGAAGGAGAAGGAGAGAGCTGGAGATTTTTCTGAGCAGTGAGAAGGAGGAGGGCAGCAGCAGTGATATTCAGCAAATCCGTACAGCAAGAGCAGAGCACGAAGTTTGAGGCAAGAGGGCACAAATTTCGAGGGAGGAAAGACAGCATTTAATGTTGCACGTTTTTTGAGGTCCGTACTGCAGTTTGAAGGCACGGTAATTAAGGTCCATACAGCAGGAGAGAGGGTTGTTTTCTGAATCCGTACAGCAGATATAAGGCAGCTGTACAACACGTTTTTCGAGACAACTGTACAAGGGTTTTTGACAGGCCGTACAACACGTTTTTCGAGGTAGCCGTATAGCCGTACAGCACAGATTTCAATGTTGTCCGTACAACATTTAATGCTGGACTGTTTGCTGTAATCTCTGTTTTTTGTGGGCACGAAAACCGAGGTGGAGTTTTGGCATGATTTTCGAGATAAGTACAGTTTTTGAGGTTGCTGTAATTTTTGCTGTGTAAATTTCTGTCTCACTGTAAAAAGCATTTTTCAGAAAAATAAAGAGAAGCTTTCAGACTGGTTTTCCCCAAGAGTTGTAGGGGGTTTTTCCAGGGTCATGTTGACAAAAAATATCTGTGTTAAAATGTGTGAATGACTATTTTAAGCTTGCTTCCAGGGTCATGTTGACAAAAAATATCTGTGTTAAAATGTGTGAATGACTATTTTAAGCTTGCTGATTTTTATTTCTGCATTTTTCAGCATTCTGTAAATTTTCAAGAATTTGTGTTTTCAGCAAAAATTTATTTTCCAATTTGTTGAATGTAAGGATATGGGAAAGGGCATTTAACTATTTGGAGAAATAAGGTGAAACTGAAAACCGGGGTGGGAAAACAGGAAATTTCTACATGGTATCAGAGCTTGAGTGCTGAAAGTGCAGTTTGGGACAGCAAGGAGAAAAATACAGCCTGCTGATTTTTCACTCAGAAAATTCCAGCAAGCTGATTTTTTCACAAACAGAATTTTTATCTTTACTACAACAGTGCTATTTTTCAGTTTTAGGACAGCAGGATGTCATTGGGATTGAGGGTGGAGGATAGGTTGGATGGGCATACCAATTACAGCGTTTGGAAGAAGAGAATGCAGAGTATCTTTGAGGAGGCAGAAGTCTGGGATATCATGGTTCATACCACACAGCAGCCTGTTAATGTGCCTACTGATGCTACTCAGTTGGTAGCATATAATAGGAAGAACAACAAGGGTAAGAGACTGATTCTAGACGGAATCAAAGACCATTGCATTCCTCATGTGAGAGGAAAGATAAATGCTCATGAGATGTGGACAGCATTGTCCAATCTCTACCAGAGTACCAATGAGAACCGGAAAATGGTCCTGAAGGAGAAGCTGAAGACCATTAAGATGGGTAATGATAGTGCAGCTGGATATCTCACAAAGATTACTAATGTGAGAGATGAGTTGGCAACGATTGGAGAGGCCATTCCACCCACTGAGTTGGTGCGGAGTGCAGTGAATGGCCTCCCCCGCTCATGGATGAACTTTGCTGATGGAGTTTGTGCACGTGAGACCCTTCCCACATGGGAGAGGTTTTGGGATGATTGCATTCAGACAGAGATCAGGAAAGGTCAGCTTGGGGCAGCCAAGCCAGTTGAGCAGGATGAGGATGTAGCACTATTGGCAAGAGGCAAGAAAGGCAAAGGGAAGAAGCAGGCTTCCACAAGCAATGGTGGGGGCAAAGGTAAAGGTAAAGGTAAACAGGGTAACACACAGAAGGACTATTCCAAGGTGAAGTGTTGAAATTGTCAGAAGATGGGACACTATGCAGTTGTGTGTCCGGAGAAGAAGAAGAAGGGGAAGAACCAGAGCATGGCAACATCAACAGAGGTTGAGGACTTTGCAGATCGCTTTGACCAGGAGTTTGGGTTCATTGCGTGTGAGTCCTCTAGTGCAGGATTACCTGCCACAGAGGTTCAAAGGGAGCATGCATTTCCCTTGACTAGCGGAGCATCTTCGGTATCTGGTATGTGGATAGTGGGGCTTCACGTCATATGACAGGAGTCCGTCAGTACTTCTCAGAGCTTTCAGAGAGTGGCACTGATATAGAGGTAGTACTCGGTGATGATAGAGTTGTTAGAGCAGTCGGTGTGGGAACAATGACATTTCAGAGGGAGTCTAAACCTCCCTTGAAGGTGTCAGATGTTCTTTATGTGCCAGGGATGAGGAAGAACCTCATATCCGTCTCAGCTTTGGAGGACAGAGGATATGAGATATTGTTCAAGGGTGGACAGGTGCTGATGTATCCCAGGGGCGCTCCAGCTGATTTAGCTAGAGTGATAGGTGTACGCCATGCAAAGGTGTACAAGTTTGCATTTCAACCCCTTTTGGCATTGAGCAGTAGTACCGACAGCAGAGCTAGCAGTTCTGAGCTGTGTGAGATTTGGCACCGCAGGATGGGGCATATGTATCATGGAGCCTTGAGGACTTTGCGGGAGATCACTACAGGTGTGCCAGATTTCAGTACTGATCACTTTGATACTTGCAGAGGATGTGCGATGGGCATGTTTGCCAAATCCCCTTTTCCCAGCAGTGACAGCAGAGCGACTGGGATACTTGATTTGATTCATTCCGATGTGAGCGGTCGGATGTCTCATGTTTCCTTGAGAGGATATGAGTACTATGTGTTATTCATTGATGATCACTCCAGGAGGACCTGGATTTATTTCTTGAAGACCAAGAGTGAGGTCTTCAAGCGGTTTCAGGAGTTCAGAGCTCTTGTGGAGACACAGACAGGTCGGAAGATCAAGTCCCTGAGGTCGGACAATGGAGGAGAGTACACCCTTGAAGAGTTTGTTGACTATTGTGCGGAGGCAGGCATTAGGAGGGAGTTCACTGTTCCTTACAACCCCCAGCAGAACGGGGTTGCGGAGAGGAAGAATAGATCCATCGGAGGGGTTGCCAAAGCCATGTTACATGATCAAGGGTTGACATTGTTTTTCTGGGCAGAGGCCTGCAACACTGTTGTTTATTTGCAGAACAAGAGTCCGCATCGTGCCTTGGGGCATATGACTCCGGAGGAGGCTTTTTTCTCGGAAGAAGCCTGATATTGGTCATCTTCGTATCTTTGGGTGTATCACATACTCCTACATACCCAAGGAAAAGAGGACCAAACTAGAGCCCACCGCAGAGAAGGGTATCTTTGTGGGCTACAGTGAGGCCTCAAAGGCCTTTCGGATTTACATTCCTGCACAGAGGAAAGTTGTTGTCAGGCAGGATGTGAAGTTCAGGAGGATAGGGCCTTTGGGAGGTCACGGGAGTTAGAGTATCGGATCGGCCAGACCCTCGCGACAAGCGAGGTCAATCACGCAGGGATCCAGTGGGCAGGGATCAGGAGGATTCGGAGGTACATCTATGACGATGTCTGGTCCGTCAGTGAGCAGTGGCTCGCAGAGTCAGAGGGGTGGTGCTTCGGGTAGCATGCAGAGCAGTCCACAGAGCAGTTCACTAGGGAGTCCAGTGATGGACAGTTCACACGGTACCTCAACTTCTATAGGTTCAGGTGGAGGCAGGAGGACAACAGACAGACAGTCAGGAGTTCAGGCTCCTGATTATGATGAGGAGGAGGAGTTTCATTCTCCAGTGGGAGAAGTGTGCTCAGGGAAGAGGAAGCCCAAGTGGCTTCAGGATACCTTGAGAGAGGCCACATCTGTTGCTGGGCCTAAGAGGCCGATCAGAGAGAGCAGACCACCTGATAGGTTTTGTAGCTATATGGAAATGGTTGCCAACATCATTGACTCTGAGCCTTCTAGCTATGAGGAGGCAACTAGCCAATAGGTTTGGAGAGAGGCCATGCGGGAGGAGTATTCTTCTATCATAAAGAATGATGTTTGGGAGGTGGTGCCGAGGCCTGAGGGCAAATCCGTGGTTACTTCCGGATGGCTTTACAAGGTAAAGCATGCGCGAATGGCAACATTGAGAAATTCAGCGAGGTTTGTGGCTAGAGGGTTCTCCCAGGTAGAGGGAGTTGATTATGAGGAGACCTTCTCTCCCGTGGCTCGATATACTTCGATCTGCTCCATTATATCGATAGCGGCAGAGATGGGTTGGAAGATCCACCAAATGGATGTGAAGACTGCATTTCTCAATGGCTTCATACAGGAGGAGGTGTACATTGAGCAACCACAGGGCTTTGAGGTGCATGGAAAGGAGTCCCATGTGTGCAGACTAAAGAAGGCCCTTTATGGCCTGAAGCAAGCTCCGAGAGTTTGGTAATCCAGGATAGATACATACTTGTAGGGGATGGGTTTCACAAAGAGTGAGGCAGATCTGAACCTTTACTATATTGTGATAGGTGAGGAGCCTCTCATTCTGGTGCTGTATGTGGATGACTTAGTCATTACAGGTGCAGAGAGACTCATAGAGCACTGCAAGAGAGATCTTGCGGCGGAGTTTGAGATGAAGGACATCGGCTTGATGCATTACTTTTTGGTTTTGGAGGTGTGGCAGGAGGAGGGGCATTTCTTCCTGGGACAGGGGAAGTATATTGTGGACATCCTTGGCAGATTCCACATGGAGGATTGTAGACCCATGTCGACACCGATGATCACCAACCGGAAGAAGCTTCATGCTTCGGATTCCGAGTTGGTGGATCCCACATTGTACAGACAGCTGATTGGTTCCTTGATGTATTTGGTCAACACTAGACCAGATATTTGTTTTGCAGTCAACACGATGAGTCACTTTATGTGTGAGCCTAGGAAGGTTCACTGGGTGGCTGCAAAACACATTTTGCGGTACTTGCAGGGGACAGTGGATTATGGTCTGGACTACAGGCAGGGGGATGGAGTGAGATTGGTAGGTTACACTGATTCTGATTGGGCAGGTTGTGCTTCTGATAGGAAGAGCACTTCAGGGTGCTGTTTTGGGTTGGGTTCGGCAGTGGTGTCATGGTTCAGCCGAAAGCAGCAGTCAGTAGCATTGAGTTCAGCGGAAGCAGAGTATATGGCAGCCAGTCTAGCTAGTTGTGAGGCCATCCGGCTTCGCAAGATGTTGTTTGGCTTATTTGGTCAGCCGTTGAGACCTTCAGTGATTTACTGTGATAATCAGAGTTGCATTAAACTCACTGAGAATCCAGTATTTCATGACAGGTCAAAGCATATCGGGATCAAATATCACTTCATCAGAGACTATGTTCATAAAGGAGCTGTGAAGCTTGAGTATATTCCCACTGATGAGCAGGTTGCAGATATTCTTACCAAAGCCTTACCACGGGGCAAGCATGTCTACTTCAGAGACAAGATGGGTGTGGTGAGGAACACCTTCCTTGGTAAGAGGGAGTGTTGAAATTTGGTTACCGGAGGACAGGTGGTTCCCTAAGGCTTTGATCTTTGGCCTAGGGAAAAGTGTCCAAAAGAATTTAATTTTTCTTCTAAAGTGACTTTATAATTTTTTATAAAGTCAAATCTAATTTAAAAGTGACTTAAGTGATAAAGTTACTAAAGTCTAATTTTAAAGTGACTTTAATAAAGTCAATGTAAAATTAGAAAGGAAAAGTGACTTTGGAAATAAATGACTAAGTGGGTCTTTATTAAAGTGGGGTGGATTAAAAAATAGAAAGTGAGATTTAAATGAGCATTTAATCTCAGCCCTAGATCTCAATCTATTTCAGCCATTGGATTTAGGGATTCCCCAAAAGTCACTTAGCGTTAGGTTAAAGGAGGAAGATGAGGGAAAAAGTCATTCATTCTTTCATGAGCAGATTGAGAGAAGGAGAAGGAGAGAGCTGGAGATTTTTCTGAGCAGTGAGAAGGAGGAGGGCAGCAACAGTGATATTCAGCAAATCCGTACAGCAAGAGCAGAGCACAAAGTTTGAGGCAAGAGGACACGGATTTCAAGGGAGGAAAGACAACATTTAATGCTGCACGATTTTTGAGATCCGTACAGTAGTTTGAAGGCACGGTAATCGAGGTCTGTACAACAGGAGAGAGGGCTGTTTTTTGAATCCGTACAGCAGAAAAATAAGTGTTGAAATCGAGGCCGTACAACAGATTTAAGGCAGCTGTACAACACATTTTTCGAGGCAGCCGTACAACAGTTTTGACAGACTGGACAACACGTTTTTCGAGGCAGATGTACAGCAGTACAACACAGATTTCAATGCTGTCCGTACAGCATTTAATGCTGGACTGTTCGCTGTAATTTCTATTTTTGTGGGCACAGAAATCGAGGTGGAGTTTTGGCACGATTTTCGAGATAAGTACAATTTTTGAGGTTGCTGTAATTTTTACTGTGTAAATTTCTGTCTCACTGTAAAAAGCATTTTTCAGAAAAATAAAGAGAAGCTTTCAGACTGGTTTTCCCCAAGAGTTGTAGGGGGTTTTTCCAGGGTCATGTTGACCAAAAATATCTGTGTTAAAATGTGTGAATGACTGTTTTAAGCTTGCTGATTTTTATTTCTGCATTTTCAAGCGTTCTGTAAATTTTCTAGAATTTGAGTATTCAACAAAAGTTTATTTTCCCGTTTGTTGAATGTAAGGATATGAGAAAGGGCATTTAACTATTTGGAGAAATAAGGTGAAACTGAAAACCGGGGTGGGAAAACAGGAAATTTCTACACTTGATCCATTCCATTAACCACCTTCAAAAACAGTACCCCTCGAGGACAATAAACAAGCACATTAATGAATGATCAATGGTCGATGACACAAATCTGACCAACCATCATTTAGAATTGTGCATCCTATATGCTTTCAAGACTCTTTAATCTGAACCAACTTTTCTGCCACTCAGTCTCTTGTTTCCTTTAGCAAAGTGGTCCTTGAAGCCTCAGATCTGGGAGGAACAGAGCCCTTTTCAAAATCAATGGCTTTTTTTAATACATTTTTAAAATAGGGACTCCTGGCCACATTAAAGGAAACTGCACATGCATAAAAGAATTATGCAACAACATCATCAACTTCTTGTCTCTCCACAAGTTTTCAGAATTGATTTAATATTTTGCTTCCACCTTTTTTTGCTGGAGTAGAACTTGATCAACCCATGACTGTGATTGAACTAATGGTGTTTGAGGAAGACAGGTCAATCTCCCTCTCATTCGCTGCCATTTCTTCTCCCTTATTTTCTTTTCCATCCTTGAACTGTAATAGTCTTTCTCCACTGCATTTTTTTTGCTCCTCAGATATCTTAGAGCAGCCTTCAACACCACCTCCACTTCCATTGCTAATACTGAGGGGTTGATCCACTACTTTAGTTAAAGACCCAGTGAATTGATCTTTACATAACTGACACAAGATTTTTCCCTTCTCTTCTGACATAATTCAATTGATTTTGGAGGTGCCATTGAAATTTGAAGGTTCTGAAGCAGTGAAGCCTGAAGGTTCTGCATTTTTTTTTAATTAGTTTTAAAACTTTAAAGCATGAAAGTGTACAATGAGTTTAATTTACTGCAGTCTTCTCCCTGAAGGCTGAAGCCTGAGACACAGAGAGCTTCATCTATTTAGTATCTATAGACTAGACTGCATGATTGATAATAGATATCGGTAAAATCTAAAATTAAACATGCAGGCTGCACTATGCAGCATGTTTATTATTAAATATTAACTTAATAAAAACAAAAATTGCACCTGAAGTTTGAATATGCCTATAGGTTGTAGTTGTCCGCAGCCTGCAGGTCGGTTGGATATTGGAAGCCGAGGGCCCAGTCGGCCGTTGCTGTGCGACCATGCTTGTGGGCTAAGGCTTGAGACGAGTCACGAACATGCACTGTGCAGACTTGCAGTGGGAGACCAAGGTCCAAAACAAAACGTAGGGGTCGTCGGGTTGAGTGTGCAGGGATCGAGTGTGCAGCAGCAGGGGTCGAGTGTGCACTGCAGCAGGAGTCGAGGGGGACCAATGGAGTGGCGAAGTGTGGAGAGAGTCTTTTTTGTGCCCGTGGAAATTTTAGCCTTTTAGAGTTTCCATTTTTATTTTTTTAATCATAAACCGTGAAAAAAATACGAACCACAAAAAATAAATTCTAACACGAACTTAATCGAATGCACGACGAATTTATTGATTTTGTTCCAGTTTGTGAACGTGTTCGGGTTCGAGTTTGATCCAGGTTAGAGTTCAGCTTCAAGTTCCACGAAACAAATCGAATAAGTTCGAATTGCGTTTAAGTTTGGTGAATTTCGAATCCGAAGAATTTTGCTCGCCGAACATGGTGACTTAGGCTGGAACAGTGCTTGCTAGGTTCTGGTTTCTTTTTGTAAAGTTTTAATGCCGGAAATTTCTGTTTGCAGGGACTTGGTTTCATCCAGAGGGATCTGAAAGGGTATATTTTCTTGATTTCTCATTTAAGTGACCAGCTGCTTGAGACTGTGGCCTGTAAAGTCGCGAACGGAGGAATGTAGACTGCTGTTTTCAGATTCCAACCTTGCTAGGATAGCTTTGAATGGGCTTCCCAGGTGAAGATACAAACAGGAGGGTTTAGCCCAAAGGCCTTGCCAGTCAGGTTGTAATTCACACTTTTAGCATCTGAAATTTGGAAATTTCACTTCTGTGCATGGGGGTTCAAAGACTGCTTCCGTGGCAATAAAATTGAGCAGGTCAGGGGCAGCAGGCCTGAGAAGAGGATGGGGGAAGCGGCCCCAAGGCAGGTTGAGTGGGGCCACAGAGGTTTTGGTGGGAGGGGGAGAAAGGGAGGCCAGAAACAGAGACCAACTTGTGATGGTGAGAGGGGGACAGGGCTGGGACACAAGGGGTGATAGGAGGCGGTGGAAAAGGTTTGGGAGGCCTGGTGGAGATGGGAGGGGCTGGAGCAATAGGAGGGATGATAGGGGTTGGGAAACAAGGTGGAGAATGGTGCTGGCAATTTTCCTGTGTTAAATTTATTTGGAGATTGTCTCGTTCATATATCCTACAATGTTTGGTTTTAGCATATTCGATATAAAGTTGGCCTTGGCAAAGGATAGACGATGATCAACAGAACATGTGCATTTGTTTCCATCAGACATGATGAGTGGGATTTCTCGGGGATGTGTCTGTTTTGTAAAAATCATCACTTACAAGTTACACATATTGGGTCAAGATAGATTTCTAGGCCTTGAGAGATGCTCAAATCTTAAGTTTATTGTTTTTAAGTTTTAACTTTTATGTACCATGTACACTGTCATTTATCTATGTTATAACGTGGTTAGGTGTACATATTTAATGTCTATCGTTTTAAAATTTATACACTCATCAATGTCCCCACGTGATACAACAGACAAAGAGGAGATAAGTACTTTTCTCATTTCCAAATGCAAATAAAGTGTGTGCTAGAGAGTAGGGAATTACAGGCTGTAATAGTTATTACCTATATGCAAAGAAATAGGGTTTTTTAATGGCTCAAAATTTTGTGTTTATTTTATGGAATGATGAAAATAGCATAATGGATTAATCATTCAGGATTGAAACAACTTTTAAGGCAGTTATGTAATACTAGTATGGCTAATTTTTTGCAGGAGACGTAAATAGCATAGTGGTTGGTTCTGGTACAAATATACAGGACAACACTATCGTGCATGTTGCAAAAACAAATCTTAGCGGAAAGGTATTGCCAACTATTATCGGCAACAATGTTACAATTGGTATGCAAATCTTTTCCCTTCTCCTCTGAACCTAGATGGGTTTATTTTATTATATGCTGTCTTAATTTGTAAATGCATTAGGCTATACATCTCATTTCAAAATCCTCGAGTGATTTACATTGACATATCCTGGCCATCCTACTTGCTGCTGAAGTTCCCACGTTAAAATTTTATGATGAAATAGGCTTTTGGGTAAATTCTCTCACTGCTCCAGTGAATAGAGAATTTTACCTTATGCCTTAATAATTCTACTGTATACTGCAGGAATCCATGAGTGCATTAAGCTTATTATCTTGTGGGAAAATGGTAGAGTTGATTACTTTTTAATATTATATGTATCCTAGATTTTAAGTGCTGATGGTAAAAGTTAATGATGATTAGGTTTTAGGGTATTCATTTGTAAGTCTCACTTTTGTACATTATACAGGTTGTTAATACTGCCGCTTTTCTTCCTAGCATAGAAAGTATTGCAGTTTGGTTAATATAATGTTTTCTGATAGATATGTTTGATTGGGACATATAGCTTGTCTTTCGTGTGAAGAGTTGATCCATATTGCTTTTAGCTGTGCACTGTATCGAAGATAATGAAGCACAACATAAGTTTTTTGTTAATGATTATGATTCGTTTGCGAGTTCTAACTTCTCCGTATACATAATACAGCTAAAAGCTTATGTTTTGTTGGAAGAGTTGGTCCCTTTTTTTAAATCTGTGTCCCTTTTTAATATTTTTGCTAATAATCACTATTGAGTCATGAGAAAACATCAAATTAGAATGCACATAATTATTTTAATGCTTTAAAAATTAAAATGTGAATGCATGTGGAGGGATATTTTTATTTATATCTATTATGTATTTCTATGTTTCACACACTACATGCTTTAGGCAGGTCACGGTGCTGTGCTTCATGGATGTACTGTTGAGGATGAGGCTTTTGTAGGCATGGGTGCAACTCTTCTTGATGGCGTTTTTGTCGAAAAAAACGCTATGGTTGCAGCTGGGTCTCTCGTGAGACAAGATGCCAGAATACCCTCTGGAGAGGTAATGTCTTTATTCCTACAGTATAGGATGAACAAATCATTGAATGTTGAATTAGTATAGCTGATGCTATTATTGTGCTAAATTTTCTATTTTATGAGGTTACTGCTATTATAAAAAGACCAAAATCAGTCTTGTAATCATTAATGTAAAAAGTTTTAAGGGCTTCATATAAGGTTTCAAATTGTGCCATTTGGAAGGGTTGTCTTTAATACATTGTTTTGTCAAAAGAATGGCTAGGCCCTTTTCATGTCCAAAACTAAGAGGGTTGAGAACAAAGGTCAAGGAATTTTTAGCTTCCATGCCAGTCACCTATTATTCATTTATTGGTCAATACCATGATTAATCAAGAGTGGAGTTTTAGGGTCAATTACAAAATCTGCTAAGATTTATGATTGTTGTCATAATTGCATAATTGCCCCACAAAGTAGATTCTGGGCTCAATATATATGATGCCTATCTGCATAGGCTGTTTGGAGTTTTTTTGGTCACCAAAGAGGTCCAAATTGGAATAATAATTTAATTATAGCTTCATATTAGACCCTATAATGCATATTTGCTTTGGATATTTTATATCTTTTGCTCATCTTTAGTTGACAGCAAGAGAGTCCATTATAGTGGGATAATAATCTAGCTAGAATATTTAATTGAGATTATATAATCTTTTCCACCAGCTTTCTTATTGTGTCCTTTTAAATTGTTAAAAGTCACTGTAGAGCATCACTATTTGGTTTCTTGTAACTACAATGTATGGTGGTTCATGTTCAATTTAGTTTCTTTTGCAGAGTTTCAATATTTGATTTTCCCAAGAGTGGTTAGTATTAGTTTACCATAGTTTACCATGCCGGAACTAGGTTTTCTCTTTATGATTTTTTTTCCTTGCTCATAGATCATCCTTTGCCGCCTTCAGTGGAGATAATAAAAATAAGATAATATAATTTTATAAATATAAAACAAATAATTACAAAAGTAGATCAATGAGACTAAAAGAGTACTATAAGTATAATACAAAGTGGGAATGCTGTGGCAGCTCCTGAATCTAAGCCACCAACAATGAGTAATTAAAGATGGAAGATCTGATAACAAATCCATAGAGGGCCAAGTAGCCAGTCTGAAAATGAATTAACTTGGGAACATAAACAGAAAAATGAGTACGCTAGCAAAAACTCCATATCAAGTGGAAATCAGGTGGTGCTAGAGCCAGGAGCCAAGGCAAAATTTCAAGGGAGGGAAGTATCCTCAACTGAGTTCTCAATCTTTGTAAAGGGACCGATGCATTTTTTGAGAAGATTGTCCAAAAGGGGGCTGATGCACTCTCTGAGAATGTTGTCCAAAGAGTACCATGCAACTAAAATGCATGATGATTCATGTTCAACCTAGTTTCTTTTACACTCGGTTGATTTTCCCAATGGTGTTTAGTATTAGCCCATGCATAGTCTTTTGTACTTCATGTTGTCTAAACTGTATTTTATCTCTATGATGTTTATTTTCCTTCTCTTAGATCATCCTTCCCCACCTTGTGTGGGGATAAGCTAAGATAGATTGATATAATTTTATTGTGTCCAACAAATGACCAAAGAAGTTGGTCAGTGAGACGAAAACAGTATTATTGGTTTAGTACAAAGTAGAAGTGTTGTGGGAGCTCCTAAATCTAAAGCTAACAACGAGTAAAGTTCAAGGATCTAATGACCCTTCCATGAAGGGCCGAGTAGCTAGTATGTATAGCCCATGGGGCTAGCTCCACTGGTTGTCACTAGTGCTGTTTGGCATTTGGCTAGATTTGTGCTAGTCAATATTATCAGAATTGGTCAGTTTTTGTGCTAGTCAATGTTTCCAGTCTGACCGTTTTCAGCCCCTAACCAGTCCAGTTGATGTCATAGAATTGGAAAAAGTCAGTTTGGTATTGAACTGACCTTTTTTCATTGAAATGTTTGGTATTGTATGGTGCTGTACAATGTTACTTCGGACCCCAAAAAAATCATTAAAAAAAAAATTAATTATGTTTTGTGGGATGATCCACCTTCAAAGCAATTGTAGACCGCCCCCTAAAAGCTATCTAAAGACAACCTCACACCCCTCTCCTTTATTTCACTCATGCTATTCATTTGAGCTTCCTGAAATTCTTGAGCTGAGTTTCTTGAGAGGGTTTGGAGAGATTTCTAGGGTTGTTTTGAGGGAGTTTTTGGGTAGATTTGGAGAGCTGGTTGAAAGGCTGAGTTGGAGAGATTTTGGGTTGAGTTTCTTCAAGAGATTTGGAGTTGCTTCAAGGGTTTTTTTTCCAAAAGATCTTGGGCTGTTTTTTTAGGTGATTTAAGGGTTCATATTCGGGTTCTTGAGGGCTGTTAGAGAGTTTTTTTTTCGCTGTTTGGGGCTGTTTTTTTTTTTTTTTTTCAACATTTGGAAGGATTCTCAAAATATGTCAAGGCATCTATTCTTCTAATTTTCCTCTAAAAAATTGCTGTTTTTCTTAGAAATTAAGAAATCCTAGGGTTTTGTATGCAGATTTTTATTTGTTGATGTAAAAGGTGCCATAGCCCCAAAAAACATGAATGATCCAAGATATCTCTAATTGAAGACTACCTAGCAGAGAAGGGCAAGACCAAGAGAGTTAAAAAAGACAAACAAAAATTAAAAGGCTGATGTTCTTTTCAATGACTCTGAACTTGCAGGGCACATGCCTAGTTTTGAAGAGTTCTCCAGTTTTCCTATCAGAATTGGAGATGAACAGGCTTGTAGCCCTAGTTCATCTAATTTGAGGAGGGAACATGTAAAGGGATTGACTCTCTTTCTACCATGCACCACTCCTGGTGCTTAACCTGCCATTGATGCTAAATGGAAGAAGATGAAGGAGGAGGTTGTGTGGGAATGCATTGCTAGAGGTGGTATGATACAAACATACCTTTCAATGCCACTAATTCTGCATACAATTAGCCTATGATTGATGCTATAGCTTCATGTGGTTCGGGCTTCAAAAGCCATAGTTTTCTTGATATCAGGGGCCTCTTTTACAAAAAGAGGTCCAAAGAATATATGAATACCCCATAGAGTTCAAGCAATCATGGACCAAAACAATGCACAATTTCTTAATTGCTTGCCCCAAAAGTACCATGTTTCTCAAATCTGTGGATGCATCTGATCAGTTGAAGGATGCACAATTATTATTTCATCTTTTGGATGAAGTGTTTGTGGAAGTAAGGGTAGATACCGTTGCACAGTTGATCACAAAAAATGTCTCCAACTATGTTGCAATTAGAAGCATGGAGGGAAAACACCTTACCATTTGGTGGACTCCACTTGTAGCTCATTGTTTGGACCTCACGCTTGAGGATATTGATAGGATTGAGTGGGTGAAGAAGTGTTTGGAAGATGCAAAATCCATAACTAGGTGCATCTACAACCCCTCATGGGTTTTAAACCTTATGAGGAAACACACTAGGGGTAAAGAGCTTGTCCAATCAGCCATTACATGATTTGCAACAGACTTTCTTTTGTTGCCATCCGTTGTTCGACCAAAAACCAACTTGTGGAAGATGTTTTCTTGTGATGAATGGAATGCTTGTCTATGGAACATAAATGTTGAAGGGAAACAAGTGGTTGACCAAGTGATCACCAACAATGCCTCCAACTATGTTGCAATTAGAAGGATGGAGGAAAAACACCCCACCATTTGGTGGACTCCACTGAGTCCACATGTAGCTCATTGTTTGGACCTCACACTGGAGGATATTGATAGAATTGAGTGGGTGAAGAAGTGTCTGGAAGATGCAAAATCCATAACTAGGTACATCTTCAACCACTCATGGGTTTTAAACCTTATGAGGAAACACACTAGGGGTAAAGAGCTTGTTCAATTAGCCATTACATGATTTGCAACAAACTTTCTTTTGTTGCAGTCCCTTGTTCGACCAAAAACCAACTTGCGAAAGATGTTTTCTTGTGATGAATGGAGTGCTTGTCTATGGAACATAAATGTTGAAGGGAAACAAGTGGTTGACCAAGTGTTTGAATTCTTCTTTTGAGGAAGAAGAGGTAGTGGTATTTAGTCAGCCTCTTGTGAGAGTGTTGTGGATGGTGTATGGTGATAAACTCACCATGGGTTTTGTTTATGAGGCCATGGGTCTTGTTTATGAGGCCATGGGTCAAGTCAAAGAAGTAAGAAAGTCAAAATATGGGGATAAAAGCTAAAATAATCTCTCTATTGAGATTCATTGATGCATGATGAAACAAACAACTTCATAGACCGTTATATGTAGCTGGCTACTATTTAAACCCAAACTCTGTAATTTCAATTTTCAAAGGTTATAAGTTCCATTATTCATTAGAAAAACTTTGCCAAACATTCAAAATTAATTGATGAATATTTTTATTTCTTGAACTTTGAAGGTACTATTACACAATTTTTTTTGAGGCAGTTGGGGAGGCAAAAGAGGGAATGTACAAATGCATTGAATGCATGGTCCTAAATCCCAAGATTCAAGATGAGATACACATAGCAAGCTCTTGAATTTCAATGAAAGCAATTGGTACCTTTGGCATGTCTATGGCTATAAGAAATAAAAAAAAGGTTCCATTGAGTAAGATGTCAAAGTTTTCAAATTATATTACTCATTGCAAGAGTTGAGTCCAAGTCTCAAAGTCATTTGCGAATACTTCTTTGCCTTCTACTCTTATTGCAGCCTATTGGTGGCAACAATTTGGTAGCCAATGCCACTGATATGCAATTCCAATATTGAGCCAAACATGTAGTGCTTCGGGGTGTGAATGGAATTGGAGCATTTTTGAGCGTATATACACCAAGAAGAAGAATTGTTTGGAGCAAAAATGGTTGAATGACATTGTTTATTTTGTAAAACCTTAGTTTGAGGTGCAACTAATCGCTGAACAAGACCCATGAATTGAGCAACATAGTTTTGGGTGACTTTGAGTTATCATTTGAAAGAGTTTTGGAGAGTCAGGCACCGACATTTGACAATGAAGGCCTTGGACAATGAATGAACTTGGACCCATCTCCACAGGGATAGATATCACAACCTTCAAAGCTAGGGTAATTAAGTCAATATCCCAATGTAGAGTCTATTCTTTTCAAGGATGAAGATGAAAATGATTTTGATGATATCCATTAGTACTAGTAGTTGTAGTATTATATTTTTTTTTGGATTCTAAAGGCCATTTAGAGCTTGTTTCTTGATATATTTTGGTTTAGAGATCTATTGCAATAAATGCTATTTTGGTTATAGTATATACGCACTCTTACTATATAAATGATAATTTTTGATAATTTATATACACACTCTTACTATATATTCATATGGATGCACATGAATATACATGCTTTTTTAATTAAATTTGAATATCTTATTTGTTTTTTGGCTGATTGATTTTTTGGTTCGGTTTTTTTGGTTTTGGTTTGGTACACAATTTTGAGGCTTACTGGTTCGATGACGGGTTTGGTTCTTTGATAACATTGATTGGTGTTAGTGTACTAGGGGAAATTTTAGGTGGAAAACCTTTAGGGAGAAAAACCACCGTACACTTTTTTTAACAGCTCCAATTGAAAGGAAAACTCCAACTTCCTGATACTCTAGAAAAACATTCAATTTATCGGGAAGCTCCAACACCTGAAAGGATGCTCGTACTCCTTGGTTTTACCAGTTCAAACTGGAAGGATGTTCCAACGCCCTGGTTTTATCAGCTCCCACTAAAAGGATGCTCTAACACCCTGCAAGCTTCAACTTGCCCTAGCACCACCCACCACCCTCAAGTATTTTTAGGCTCCAACTTGAGGGATACTTCACAGTGCTTCCTTGCACCACCCAACCACCTTGAAAATATAATGATAAAGAAATAATTGTGGGCTCCTGTCCCTGGGACAATGACCCACTTACAAAGATATTCAATAAGAACCCCTTTATTGCTGATATATCCTTCAGATCAATTGCCAAACCACAGAACTTCCCCTTGTATTCTTGCAACAGCAGCTCAATCATAAACAAAGCAATTACAAATTATGTTTCATACCTTAGTTAAGCTTGCTGATGTTGTGCCACTTGATTTGTGGTTGGCTTGATTCATAGAGAGATATCCTATTGCCCTTTGCCATTGATGTCAAAGGGGGAGAGAGAAAGATTAGATGGTCTGGTTTTGTAGGAGGTTGCCATCAATGCTAAAGGGGGAGATTGTTGGCAACTGTAGAAATATCTAAATAGAATCAATTGATCTTGTAGTATACTAAAACAAAATACTGAATCAATTTTACAAATTGTGGAAACCAATTTCGATCATACATGAACAAGAAAGAGAAAGAATTTCAACAGCTTCAGCGAAAAACCCTGTTATCTGTATATTGCATTAATTCAAGAATATGAAACAATACAATGCTATTTCCCTTACCGAGAAACCTCTGCACTATCTCTGATTGTCTCACTTTGATCCTGGCAAGTTTGGTCCAATACTTTGCCGAAAACTTGCTTTTGACTGACCAGATTGACTTACACATTCTTGAGGGAATTGAGTCCCTATTAAATATGAAATTCCCACTATCTGATAAAGTTGTGAGGATTTTTAAGTTTCTAGTTACATTTCATAAGGAACACATTTGAGATCGATTTCCTTGGGCAGTTCGATTTTCCAGAGAGCAACAACATTCTGCCGGAAGAGTTCGAGCCAAAGAGGGGATGCAGATACAGAGAGGGGCAAAGATAGTGAGTCCAGTGGAAGTTTTCCAGTTTTGGAGTACTGTAAGCTTTTTCAAAGCACTGGAGCATCAATAATAATCAGACCATTCACAGGATTCTTGTGGCTTAAATACTGGTGATGTTTTTCTTCTGTTCTTATGTTTCATTGTCATCTTTCACTGTAATCATCTGAATTCCAATTGTAAAGCAGAAAGCATGATGAATAGGATTTACATCTGAGTACCTTATTCTGGTTGCATTTACAATCATACTGTTTTCCACTGAAGGCCAAACTAAAGAATTCTTAATTGCTTTTTAGTTCTGCTGAATCTTTTCATATTTCTGTCATAATTCACGTATAAATTTTAAAAAGATCCAGTAAATACTCCTAGCATGCCCTGTGTTTACTCTGTTAAAAATTGATGCAACCATCCAGTTATATTTTGACTCCGTTGCCCAATAGACATTAATCCATTGAATACAATCAAATTTTCCAAAACCCCAAAACAAAACAAACCCAAGTACAATCATAACTAGCCCAAAAACTTATCCAAACAAAGTTAAATCTTATAGAGAGAGTCCTCTCTGACACTGGCATGGCTAGATCTCAGTTTCCAAAGTTGGTTTGATGTTGGCCTATGTGATTAGTTCTCACAATTTCTAGCAAATTACAGAATGCTAACAGTCCCAACTAGAGATTATAGGAAGTCGTCGATGGGTAGATGGAGGAACACACTTGAGATCGATTTCCTTTGGCAGTTTGGTTTTCCAGAGTGCAACAACATTCTGTCGAAAGAGCTCGAGTCAGAAAGGGGATGTAGACACAGAGAGGGGCAGATACAGTGAGTCTGAAGGAAGTTTTCCAGTTCCGGAGAGTCAGAAAGAGGAGGCTGCGCAGAGGTTGTGCAGAGCCTCAAGTGAGCAGCTCGACTCAGCTGAAGGGGAGGACGTCTTCAGTTCCAGAGGTCGGGAAGATTTTCCAGAGGGCTGGAGAAGCATTTTCCTAGTCAGCAGCAGGAAGGACGGCTAGATTGGCAGCTGATTTAGGCAGAGTGTTTGACAGGCAGCGCAGAGGTGATGTAGAGCCTATGCAGGCCAGTTTGGACGACTAGCTTTTTAGAGGTCAGACAGTGTCAGGATTGTTCGGAGAAGGTAAAATCCCTCAATACATTTTTGCCAGTATTTCTCTTGGGTAGATTTGCCAGTTTGGCGAGATTTATTGTACTTACTACTGCTTAATAATAAAAACCCTCAGCTACTGCACCGGTTTTACCACATCGGGTTTTTCCGGGGACTTTTGTCCAAAATTATCGGTGTTATATTTGTGTGTGTGTGCCAGTATTTTCTCAGTATCCAGTTTATCTTCCACATTATTTAATTTGGTGAAAATCACAGTATTGAATTATTTGTTGTTTGTCGTAGCAAATAAACTGCAAAATTAATTTGCAGTGAGAAGAATAATTTCCAGTTGCTGCAATAGTTGAAATTTTCATATAGACACCTGCTGGTTTAAGAATGCAAGCACTGTTCACTATACGGCAAAACTGGGATACAAAAATTGGCAAGATCAGTTCACAGAGGCCATTCCATGGTGGTGGAGTCAGTTGTGGAAGTTACATGCCTCCTATAAGGTAAAATATGTTTATGATTAGCCTTAAATAACATGTTATTGACTTCGGGTAATTGCCAAAAGAGGGGTTAGGTCCCAACCGCTGCTTACTGTGTAAATTTGGTGAGGAATCAGCACTACATCGCTTTGTTTCTTGGCACAAGCCCACTCTAAATGAGTGCCTGAGGGCCTGGCTTATGGACAAGTCGGTATCCCGATTCCCAATATGAAGAGATTCCCTGCATTTTTTTGTTTTTCAGCTGTTGGTCAAGGAACACCAGACTTTTCAGGACATCTGATATTCTGCATTCTGTCACCAAAAGTAAAAAAACCCAGCTATCTGGCTATTCCAGTTCTGGAAAATGACATCACTTCGGGTTGATTTGATGGGGCAAGTCAGGGTCGTTCCCTTTTATGTGATGTTGGTGTTGTTTTATTCATTTCCCAGAATCATTATGTCCATGTTCATTATGCCCCTGGTAGAGGTTCAAACAGTAAGGCTAAATTCCTTTTCCTTTGGGCTTTGTTGGCGGTTGTAAAAGACAAAGCAATGAAAAACTCGTAGGTCCTTTAAGATTTCCAACTGGTTATCAAATGAGAAAACACGTGTATTTCAGTGGATAACCTGCCATCTTAGAACCCTCCTTCAGATCACTCTGGACTCTGGAGTCTCTACTGTTGTTTGAGTGGATGTCCTTCAGGCACATCTTCGGGGAATTGAATGAGCAAGCAAATAAGCTCTCCAAGGAAGCTCTTTCACTTCCTGTAGGCTCCTCAGTCTGAAGGAATCTGTTGATGGTAAAGTTTCTGAGGCTATGGACATTAGGATATAGCTTTTTTTATTCTATTTTTGTTTTTCCGTCTTTTGACAGTAATGTCAGAAGAGGATGTAATGGAGGAATCCAGCACCTTTAAAAGGCTGGCAAACACGCAAATATTTTTTTTTCTTTATAATTTTATGTCTGTAATAGTTCATAAGGGTTTTGGGTTTTTAAGCTTCTCCTGTTGAAACCGGTGCTTTTAAAAGGCTGGCAAACACTTTTTGTTTGTTTGTTTGTTTGTTTATATTTATATGTCCGAAATAGTTCCTATGGGTTTTGGGCTTTTAAGTTTCTCCTGTTTTAAAGGAAGGCCTATTTCAGGCCTGCAATGGGGTAAGCAGTTTTGCAAGGTGTTCTTGGCCTAAGCAGCCCTTTCATGGGTTGTAAGTTTGTAACATGTATATGCTGTTTTTGAATATATATATATATATATATATATATATATATGGAAATGGGAAATTTTACAGTATACAAGGCTGAGTATTTTGATGGAAAGTAGTGAGGGCTGGTTGAGTATTTTGATGGAAAGTTGTGAGGGCTATTTCAAAAACTTCATATTGTGGCCTCAATTATTTCTTCTTCTTTTGGCAGGTGTGGGCGGGGAATCCTGCAAAATTTTTACGGAAGCTTACTGATGAAGAGATTGAATTCATCTCACAATCAGCTTTAAATTATCAAAGCTTAGCAGAAATGCATGCAAGAGAAAATGCAAAGAGCTATGATGAAATTGAGGTATATAAGGAGCTGCGGAAGAAATTAGCAAGGCAGAGTGATGACTATGATTCTCATTTGGGTGTTGTTCGGGAGTTCCCCCCGGAATTGGTTCTTCCAGAGCGTGTTATAGAAGGCAAACTTCCAGCAAGAGAACCTTTTTAAGATTCTGGATCTTCTACATGGCATGATTTTGTGGAGCATTGTAATAAGTACCTGACATGTTTTCCCAGGTCTGAGTCACCATAGTGTGCCCTTTTTGTATTAACTGTTTGTATCTCCCTCTATCCTGGGGATATCAATAGCTGATCTTGCTGTTTTTTCAAATTATATTTAAATGAATTACTTAATCAATTTGTTTTTGGACGAACATTTCAGTCGTATGGTGAATAAATTTAAGAACATTGTCATATGCACACATTGCTTTATCATATTATTGTATCCATCAAAATTAACTTATTGAGAGTTGCATGACATGTACGAAGGAAAGCTAAAATATCGAATTTCCCAAAGTTTGGGATGGTTGTCTATTTTATGCAAATTTGTAGTCAAGATCTTGTAGTAATTTAATTGAACAATCCCGTCTTCAAGGTGTGTTTCAACAGTCATACGATTTTCAGCTACTAGAGAATCTTTAATATTTAGCTATAAAAGGAACGATTTATTTTCTTCTTGAATGTAAATATTAATGTGTTTTATTTTAATTTTGTAAATGATTCAAACATTTCATACAGAGGACACCAGTTTCACAGGCTGTCAAGAATGATATTACTTGATATAGAGTGATTAATACCATCTTCATGACTCTAGAACAGATTTTGGCACAATGAGAGGATGTTAGTCATTAGCCATCTGCCAATTGTTTGGTTTGGTGACTGTCATTGGTAGTTTTTTCCATTTCCTGAGAAATGAGGACGTTTAAAAGGAAAAATGTTGCCAACCTGCTTGATGTGGATGTACAATGTAAATAGAGAGTGGATGTATGATGTAAAGAGACATGGAGGGCTTCTCTGCAGGTGCTGGGAAGGATTTGAAAAATGATATATATACATGAGGTAAATTTATTAGCCACGACATCCTTGTGGTTTATGAAGAAGAAAATGACCGGGGAGTGATTTTGACATGATAAGCAGGGGGAAAACAGAGGCTTGTTCAGTGTCGGCAGTCTTCAACTAAACATTAAGGCATTGATATGACTTCATAATTGCCAAAATATTTACTGACACTTGTTCAGTATCAAACAAGTGAACTTTGTAGTCCTATAAACATTCAGGCTTTGATATTACTTCATAATTGACAAAATATTTACTCGAGTTCAAACACATTTTATATTATGTTGAAAGTCTAACGCTATTAAGCTCTTGAATTGGAGGGAGCTTCATAATTGCAAAAATATTTACAGAAGTTTTCAACACATTTAATATGTTTGAAGTATATAATACTATTAGAATCTTGAATTGGAGCAGGCTACGGTGGTAAGTAGGAACTCGTATTATCATCTTTGAGTTTAACAAGTTAACTGTATCATGTAAAATAATTTCTTACTAATTGATGCAAGTCCACCTTTAGAAGGGTAAATAATCTTATTCTTGAGAACCTAGGAGGGATCATATTGAAGTCGGAGAATATTGCTGAATGTGCATAATTGGCAATGCTCGGGGATTGCTCTCATTTTGATAGTGCAGAACAAGGTTACTTGAGAACGGGAGTGCCATTTTCCGAAGCTCCCGGTCCGGGAGCGTTTTTTTTTATGATATATATATATTTTTATATTTTGATGCATTTATGTCAACAAAAGCATGTAGAATGATGAATTAGACATAAAAAACATAAAAACATAGATTGAATCAGAGGTATCTTTATCATTACTTCTGGATTCGTATAGGGATCTTTGTCATTAATATCACCCTCTAAGCATTCGCTCCGGGAGCGGGTTTGATAGGGGGGAGGTGCTCCCCCGCAACCTTGGTGCAGAATCAATGGTGAAATTGTATATTATTGATCGATTACTGAATAATATATTGCATTTATTATGCTTTTTTCTTTATTCTGTTTTTTAAAACCATAAGATTGATTCCGATAACCGTAGTTATTGGGTTCCAAATAAACATTTCCTTAAATTTTTATGCCTCATAGGAGTAAGGATACATAAAACTTTACATTCCACTTTCTAAGGAACTTGCCTCCGTGCAATGCCTAATTACGACCAGAACAGTTTTGTTTGTACAAAAATGTTGGGAGGTATGATTAATTACCTTATTGGTTTGTTTGACCTGAATAACTTAAATACCAGGCATATGTTTGATTTGAATGAATCTATTTGAATTATTCTTAGTTCAACATGAGCACAACCTATCGACTGCAAATTCATGGCGAGATCAATGTTGTCAACATATGCCTTCATGCCTACCTTCAAATCTTTGCATAAGAGACACATTATTGGTTCGGTAGATAGCCCTGATGATGCATGAGCATCTAGTTGTGTGTTGAGAAGCAAAAGTGTAGAGGATTATTTGTGAAGTGGATGGTTAAGGTGAAAAGTGGGTTTGTAGGTGCAAGGAAGGCATTTTCGACAAATAAATATTATGTTGAGTAGTTAGTGAACATGTAGCTCTAATGTTTTGTGCATAGCGTAAGACAAATATTACACATGAGAAGTCAAAAGGATGTCATTGTGGAAGTAAATATATGGGAAGGATGAAGGTTGAATATTTACTACAAGACCAGATGCTAGCAAATGATTATTTTTGTTGAAGCCAACATATAACTTTTGGCAACAATTCTTTCGGGTAAAGTCGTTTTGATAGTTGCATCAAAATTGCATCATATTGTCAATGTTCTGTTCATTACCTGCAATATTAATTAGCTGTTCAGAGCCTCGTCAAACATTTTTCAGACACATTTCTTGGAGCATGATTCGTTTCTCACCATGTATGGAGTATGTACTAGAGAAATGCTGATGCTAATACTGTGAACAATATACAATGTGTTTATAAACCATATATACCATTTTTTTCATTGGGAAAAATGAACAGGTTCTTTAGTTTAAAAAAATTACATTTTTCAGATGTCGTCCAACATTCAATACATTTTCACAAATCAGTACTACATCGCTACATATGTCAAAACTTCATCCACGAGGTGCCATGCCCTGCCTATACTCTATGTCCATAGATAACTGGAAGTTACATAAACATAGCATAAAAAAATCTTTGTAATTCTACGAAGTTTTTGAATACATCTAAAGATCATGTACGAAGCATTACATTATTAAAACTTCCAAATAAAAATAAACATAAACCAACAAGCCCATCTAAACAGCAGTGCAAGTTTAAAGCATAGTCAATGCACCCTCCTGCTATTCTAACATAAGCCAAGAACCTGTTGGCTACTGCAAGCCAACCTTTGATAATTAATTTATAATTCTGTTCTCTATGTATGCGGATAAAAGAAACTTGATTAATCACACATTTATTGTATAGTATCTCCTCATAGATGGGCCTTTTGAAGAAAATTTTGTGAGATACATATCCTTTCAACTAGTCAATTGGCAACTTTTAATCGCCATAATTTGAATATTGCATTCTTTCTCAATAATTAGAACCAATATTTTTAGCCATCCTTTCAGATTTGTTATTTGTCATCATACTTACACCTACTTTGAATTTAAAGACATATGAATCAGAAAATAAAAGAATCCTCCTAAGCCCTCGTACAGGTGGATCACTTTCGGCAGCCCCCATCAAAATAGGCTAAGGCTCTCTACTTATCAAATTTCATCCACCAGCACCCTTGGAGGTTTGCTGGTTTTAATTTGCTTAAAATGTTTTAGGATTGACAAACTTTGAGAAGCACTTAGATGTAGGGGGAGTGATTCTATCTTCAAGTAGTGTAGTATTTCAGACTAACTAAATGCCTCAGACAATGATAAAATGAGGTCCATATAAGTAGTAAAAGTCCGTTACTCAATCCAAATGTTCAAAGATTCCTCTGCATTTTGACCCTGTGACACATTCTTGAGCCCTTTTAGGATTTTAATTTCCTTATTAACTAAGCCAACAAAAGAACAATGAATAAGCATACCAGAGTGATTTTTATCACCTACCTTCCATGGAGGGCATTTTCTTGGCCCATTCCAGCATATTTTTTTTTGCATAAAATCCGAAGTTGGAACTTTTTCGAAGAATCCATGATGAAAATTCTTGCTTTGAGAGGACAATTGAATCTCCAAATCACTTTGAACCATATATGGTCCTGCATGAATTCTTACTCTAGAGGTAGTTTATAACCAAGTTTTGGAATATAGCCACCCCTGAAAAGGTTTTGGAATAGATAAACTCAATGATATCGTCCTTTATCTCGACATGGCTATTTTTTAGAGCATAACAATAGTGATTCCGTTATTGACCCTCTTCACATACAAACCCCACAACATCAACATAAAGCCATCCTTGCCTCAAGATTGTTGAATTCTCATAATGAACGATTAGGTATAAATAGTAAAATCATTTGGCTCTTGAAGTGTCAACCATTTACCTAGGCGAAATTTTCATCACAATATCTACCAAAGGATCATCCACTAGCCTCACTTTATTTCCAACCCCGCTTTCCAAACTAGCCATTTCCCAATAAATGGAAAAGCTAGATAACCACATGCAAAATAAAAAATGCATTATGGAAATATTTTCTTTGTGATCTAATCTAATCCTCCACATATAGTTTCTCGATATACTTTTGCCTCACCACTTTGCATCATAATCCGTTCCCTTCAACTATTCTCCATACACATTTGGTAGATAAGGTTGTTGAAAGTAATTAATATTTTTGATACCCCAACCACCCATCTCGTTGGGCACTACAATCTTCTTCCAAGATACCCAAGGAAAACTCTTATTTTCACTGGTTTGGAACACACAGGAATTTAAAACTAAGTTTTCTCACGTGTTGTAGCACACCTTCAAAAATAGAAGACAAAGACACCAGATGCATATGAATAGTTCTAATAGTAATTTCACTAGTGCTAACCTTTCACCCCAAGAAAGCCACCCATTATACCAAATAGAAAGTCTTCTTTCAACCTTAGAAATTATCCACCTCCATTTTTTTTGTTTGTCAAGTTGTCTGTGTCCTCTAGAGATGCTGTCTGTGTCCTCTAGAGATCTTAACCTTTTGGCTTGAGAAATCGCGACCTAGGGGCATCTAAGTTGTCAAAATGACCCGAGGATCGCACCCGACCTAGGCCACACTAGCCCTTAACATGATTGGATTTTCGCTCATGGAGTCTAGAACCAGTGACCTTCACATCACAGAGTGACTTAACAGTACGCCCCATCACCATACACCCCGTGGGCCATCCACCTCCCATTGAAACCCACCTAGTATACCATATAAAAAATCTTCGTTCAACCTTAGAAATCATTCACCTCCATTGTATTTTGTGTAGTGATTAGTCTTTAAGAAAACACCTAAATATTTGATCCCCATTTGGAACTCAACTTTAGAGAAAGGAAATAATTGTAAAAATTGATTCTTATCATCATCACAAATATTCAAGAATAATACAATGAATTCTCTTAAATTATCCATCATTTTAATGGCCATATGGTATGGATCCAATGTCTTCCCAAGCTCATGCATCCCGTCTAAGAGCCATCACAAAATAGGAGAATGCCATCTAGAAATAGTAAATGTGATATATGTAAAGACCTTCCCACTCCAATTCCTTTAAAATCCTTGATGTTTTTGCCTCAAGAAGGGATTTTTGCGAGCCTTTGCCATTGGCAGATGTGACAACCCTGTCTAAGATTCCTCCCATGTTTAAAGAAATATGAAGTTAAGCCATTTATTAGGATTTTGGAAGATACTATTGTAACATAATTCATATACCAATTCACAAAATTGAGGTTAAATCTTACATAAATGAGCATCAATCTCAAGTAAAGCTAGCGAAATTATTGTATGCCTTTGATAGATCAACCTTGATTACCATAGTAAGGATCTTTTTGGTTTTAATAGTGTGAAAAACTGTGAGGTACCTCCACAACGTCATGAGTTTGTCTCCAAATGAATACCCAAACTACTCTTGGGGGATGGTCTTTGACAAAGAAGTGTCCTCCCTTCTTGGAATAATATTGATATAATTTTAGAAATACAATTGCATATGGAGATAGGTCTATACTCCTCTAATCATGAAGGATTATATGATTTAGGAATTAGAGCAATGAAAGTAGTATTAAACATAGGCAAAGATCCTACCAAATTTTCCAGATTCTTTAAAAACTATCAAAACGTCCTCCAACATTTCATATAAATAGAGGAAAAACTCGATGGCCATCAATATGGTCCTAGACACCTTTCTTTCTTGAAAGAATGTTTGAACTCTTGAAGTTCCCCTTTGGATATTGTTTCCATCAAAGGTGGAAACAAGGTAACCATTTTAACTACCTCAACTATGGTAACTCTATTTTATTCCTTAAAGAGACCACTAATATGATTCACACCTAGTTGGGCTAGATCCTTGAAAATAGTAATAATTTCCTCATCACCTTCTCAAACATTCCATATAATGTTTACATTTTTCCTATGGTTGCAAACTAGTGGAGGAATCTTGAATTGCCATCTCCCTTTTCTAACCATAGGGCTTTGCTTTTGAGTCTCTATGTTGTTTCTTTCTCATCCAATTGTAACTCATTTCCAAACCAAGTGGTTGTGGCTTAGAACGCTTCTAGTCACCTCTTTTGCACTCACATGTGGATCGGTTCCTTTCACCCAATTTCATTGGTCACGAGTTCTCTCTTATATGCAATCTCTTGGTTTCTCTCTCATTTTGTATACATTATCCCTTTCACTTTTTCCTCTGTGTCTATTTTTTCCCATGAGTGTTGCTCCCAACATGAGATTTTGGGGTTACCCTTGGGTTTCGAATCAACCAGAAGCTCCTTGTGGTACATATCCCATACTTTGGGTTAGTCCAATTATTAAGGGAATTTTGAGGTCTAAAATGGACCTCCTAAGGAAATAATAAAATAATATCTAAGTCAATAAAATAATATTTATGAATTTGCAATTCACTTTTTGCACCAAAATCCATGTAACCATGGTTAAATTCAATTCAAAAGTTGTACCAAAACAAAATTAATAAAAAAAGTGTATTGATGTGACTATAAATAAGAATGATATTTTCAAGAAAAAGTCACAATTAATGCATTGGTCCTTTGTACTTAAATAACTTAAAATTAAATATAAATATAAATATAATTCTTAACTATAGAATGTACTATTAATTAAAATTTATTTTATTTAAATTATATAATAACATGTAATTAATATACCATATGAAAATAATATAATACAATATATGTAATATATTGCTTTATGTATGAATTTTGTATTACATATTGAATTGATTTTATTTATAATATTGAAATGACAATAATAATATTTTATTCCAAAAGTGTGAAATGACATTTATTATGAGTACTTTATTTTATGACTTTAAAAGTACTTAGAGTACTACCATGGTTAACCATGATTTTTTATCCACCATTGAGAATGTGACAAGTAAGTACCTTTAACTCAAACAATGCCACCTCAACCATTTGGGATGATGTCATCCCCTAAAATGTGATTGGTTCTCATAAAGTTAATTTTGATTGTACATTTTCCTTAGGAGGCCCATTTTAGACCTCAAAATTCCCCTAATGACCCTCTCCCACATTCGCTTGTAACTACTAGTGATTGATAATTCAACTACCAAATCAGGGAAATAAGGTATAATTGAATTAAAAAAGATCGGAAGTTTCTCAGTCCCTTAAATATTTCCCCTTAGTGATACTTCTCTCCTAGGAATCCAAATCTATGTCAGTAGCCCTCTCCTTTAGTTTTAGAAATAAGCAATATATATATATATCAAGGTCTAGTGTGTATCCACAATGGTTATCCAACATTAACAATCTTAGTTACATTTACCAAAATATAAGGGGTTAAAAAGGGACCTTATATTGTCTTACCTAAATAGGGGTTAGGGGTCCAATTTCAAGTTCCTTACATAAATGTAGCATCTGATTATGAGCTTTGTGGGGTGTCATGGAAGTGGTTTTGGGGTTGAAAAAAGGGTGACAAGAGAAGAGTCATCTAAGAATAGAAAGAAGAGGTTTATAAAGCTAAATCCTAATCATACTAATTTTGTTTTTGTGGAAAGGTATTAGGATGTGTGAAGTTGTCAAAATGGCCTCCAAAGATCTAGTTGGTAGGTTCTTGGGAAGAAGGATGGTTAAGTCTGTGTTGAAGTCCTGGTTAACGATTTCAAGATATCTAATTTAAGATATATGCTAAAATTCTTTGTATAGGCTTGAGGGTGGATGGGTTTTATTTTGTGCTTAGAGGAGAATGTTAAAATGGTTATGGGTTATTGCTAGAACTTGTGTTTAGCCATGATTCTTTCCAAAAAGTGATCAACCTTTTTAAATGCTCATTATGAGACATTAGGCATTACCCCTATTTAGTTTAAGTACCATGCCTCCCTGTTGTATTTTTCCCAAGATGTATTTTAGGAAATCAATGGTTCTCTTCGAATCTCCTATGAGGCATACATGAGCTTTGTAAACACTAGATCAATGGGCATTGCCAAGTTTTTGGTTGATATAGGCCTGAGGGAAGGCCTAGCTTCATAATTGGTTCTACAAAAAGGTAATCATTCTTGTACATAGGCTCTGGATTATGGCATAGTTCCTTTCAAGTGTGTTCAGTGTCATGCCTATGGTCACAATGAAAAACGTTGCTCTATGCCATAACCAAAGGCTTTACAATAGAATTGAAGTAACATGAAAGGGAATGTAGACAAATTTGTGAAGATTCCACACAAGGTATACAGGTTTCAAAATGGCCAATATGACTTTAGTTTCTCAAATTATACATGAAGAGGATATGTACACGAAGGGATATGCACTCACTCTCAAAAAAGCCCATGGGGCTTTGGACTAACGATGAATGGGTGTTTTGTTAAGGCACTCCATGTGAAAAGGTCACTGGTTCAAATCCCTTGTGGGTGTTCACCCACAAAACAAAAACAAAAAAAACCAATCACTCTCATTATACAAAGGTCATTGACTCAATATCATGAAACACTAGAATAATCATGTTCAAACATTCATGAGATTATTTAAAACAATGCACTATCCCATTCAAGCACCTATGCAATTCAACATCTCTTGGAAAAAATGGCAATGTGAATGGAGGCATTGTGAATGATACTAAGTATAACAAGAGGACAATGTCTCCCATGCAAAGAATCCCAACGGTTTTTTTGTGGTGGTGGTAGATGATACTCACAATAGCTTTATTTGTTCTATGAAGTGTATTTTCCTAAAAACATTTAATGAAGAATCATTTACTAGGAAGCTAAACATATATTTAAAAGATTTGAACCTTGGTGTGAGAATATCACCACCCTATTTAAACATTGAACAAATAGTTAATTAAAAAAAAAAAATCTTTATAATGGCTCATATTGTTGGTCTTTATACGAAATGGAATAAAATTATTATTTTAAATTTAACTTTTGTAAGTGTTGAAAGAAAATAGGGGATGACGCAATTGTAATTAAAGGAATATAGTGTTAAGGGGTTTTTAGGGTCTACATTGGTTGAAGGATAGACTTGAAGCATGGATTTAGACCAGGTAGATTTTCCTTTAAATCTGTATGAGGGTCAAAACATTTGGATATCACTATCTTTTTGGGGTGAGTACTTGTCCCTACTCCTCAGGTGATTGAGGAAATAGTTTACCAAGATCTGAATTTATGGGAACTCAAAGTATGACCTTGATATATAAATTCTTAAGAACCTAAAGATACTACCTTCTAGTAGAAGGGGCCCCTCCTATGTTAGTGTGTATGCAAGCCTTGGGAGCTTGTGCAAGAATTCCATTGGTGGAAGCTATGGTGGGTCGGGTGGGTCTTTAGAATGACATCAAGATTGCATTGAGTATGTCTATAGTTTATCTAAGTTTGAACTTGAACTTATTGGTGCATGATTGTGGTGTTTCTCTACCTTACAAATCAAGGTCTAGAGGTGCAAATTGTGTAACAATTATGGATTTCAACAATGTTTTCAAAGGGCATGTGTTTTGGGGATTGGACATTTTTGCATGTGATTTCAAATGACTCCAGTGTAGGAAACTTTGTAGGGGATGTAAATAATGCTCTGGAAAAGAATGCAAGCCTTTTGAGTGTTTCTTAGTTTGTGTCTTCAATGGTTGTGGTATTGAAAATGATAGATCCACAAGGGATGAATTAGGTAGGAGGTTTACAAGAGGGGTCTAGTGGTTGTGTTAACTCAATAAGGGTTGGGGGTCCAATTTCAATTTCTTTACATAAATGTAGCCATCCAATTATGAGATATATGGGGTGCCTTGGAAGTGATTTTGGGGTTGAACAAAGGGAGAGAAGAGAAGATTCATCTAAAAAGAGAAAGAATAAGTGTATAAAGATAAAACCTAACCATACTAATTTGGTTTTGGGAGATGATATAAGACATATTAAGTTGTCAAAATTGCATCCAAAACTCTAGTTGGTAGGTGCTTAGGAAGAAGGATGGGTAATTCAATGTTGAAGTTTAGGGTAAAGGATTCATTAGAGCCAATGTTAAGATATATGCCCAAATTATTTGTATGGGCTTGATCGTCGATGGGTTTTATTTTGTGCTCAGAGGAGGATGTTAAAAGGGTTATAGCTTCTTACTAGAATTAGAGTTTAGCCATGATGTTTTTCAAAAGGTGGTCACCCTTTTTCAATGCTTGCTATGAGACATCAAGCATTAACCCTATTACCAAGGCTCCCTATTGAATTTTTGTCAAGAAGATTTTAAGGAAATCATGAATTCTATTGGGATCTCCTATGAGGCATATATGATATTTTCAAAAACTAGATTAATGATCATAGCCAAGGCTTTGGTTACCAAAGACCTGAGGGAAGGCCTAGATTCATAATCAGTTCTACAAAAAGGTAATCATTCATATCCATAGGATCTGGATTATAGTGGAGTTCCTTTTAAGTGTGTTTATTGTCATCCTTATAATAATGTTGAAAAACACAACTCCATAACGTTCTATCCAAAGGATTCATAAGAGAAGCGAAGTGACATGAATGAATTTTTTTAAAAATGTGGATAAGGGTGTTGAAGGTGCCAGACATGGTATCCAGGTTTTGATACTCTATCCAATTATAGTTTTTTAGGTTATACTTGAAGTGGATATGTACACAAATGATCCCTGGATAGATTCTAAGTCTTCAAGGCCAAGATAGTTGCTTTGGTTAAGGACAATTCTTACATGGCACTTTTGGTGGGAACTTCTAAGGTATGCATTGGATGCATCCACACCAAAAGAAGTTGATAATCTCTAAATTGTCTCCCTTGAGTATTTTGTTTCCTATCTCTAAGGGTTTTAGAGTGGGTCGTGGGAGTATGGTTAGTGGCTGATTTGATGGGAAGTCTATTGGCTCTTCTTCAAGGGTGTTAAGGGTAGGGAAGGAAATTGAAGCTTCATTTTTTTTGGTAGTATAGGCCCTAGTTTAGGGCTTGGTGCAAATTGAGAGTTTTTCATTATTAATTGTTGATGTAAATGGCAATAGGTGTGCTTGAAAAAAAAAAGGTGGATGAGGGATAGGTTAGATATAACCTGAGATAAAGAAAATAGGATATTTTTTATTTGTAAGGCGGGGTGGCAGTGGGCTTAACTAAAGGTCGGGGAAAAAAGGGTGGTTACAGGGGTGGAAAATATCATATAACCCTACCCAAGAAAAGGTGCATTTGGAGGTTCAATCAAGTAATAAATTGTCCATAGAAGGGGTTCTTAAAGCAAGCCAATGCCCTGGTATATGTTCATAATGATAATTCTATCTTTAAATTATAGGGGTATGGGCCAGTCCTCAAAAGGTTCAAGCCCTAAAACCCCTAACACTTTTGCTACAAGAAACTATGGTTGCAAGTGGAGAAACATGTACAAATTTAGTTAAAGATGTTGAGAGGGTGGGAGTTTATTTTTTTCATATTCTAGAAGTAGATCTAGAGGGTTGATCTATGTCTTGACTATGTATTTACTAGAGATGGGGAAAGAATTCACAAACTTAAATGTGTAAGGACCATGTGCAAACAATGTCACTTTCTAGGATAGGCTATTTAATTCAAGTGTGATGGTTCACCCACACACTATTGTATGGGGTGATTTGAAATTCTCTTTGGGGAATTCTAAAATATGGGGTGAAGCTACTTTAGTGGATCCCTTGACAAATAATTTGATTAGGAGGCTATATGAGTGCAATGTTTTTGTGTTTCCCCAATTAAGCTAATGCCAATTGGAGGAACAAAAGAGTGGGTGCAAAAAGAAAATCTAAAAGGTTGGATAGGTTTTTATTGACTAAAGGATTTTGACTCAACATTTAAGGGTTATACAAAGGCTTGGTACATTTTGGGATTCATATTATTTTCCTATTCTTTAGGAAAGTGTTGTTGGGGATGAAAATCCCTCTAACCCTTTCAAATTCAATCCTCAACTAATGGAGGACGAGGGTTTTGTCAATTTAGTAAAACACTCATGGAACCCCTTTGATAGGGCATGGTAGGGAATCTACAACAATTCAATTTCAAGCAAATTTAAATCAAATCAAATAACTTGTCATGAAGTGGGCTCATGTACTAAAAGATGAGAATAACCTAAAGGAGGTTGAGAGTCTACTAGAAATTTTATATTTTCAAGAGTTAGTCAATGTCACTAATGAGGACCATAGCTTGGGTATATGAGCTGGAAAAGATGAATATTAAGTGAATTGGACCAAGACTCAGTGAGTAAGCCTTCACATGAGGTTTGAGGGCCTAGAAGATTTTTTGGATATTCTATCTGACTAAGACACATAAGGCACTAGAAAAGGAAAGTATTGAGGGATTGCTATATCGGTGAGGTGATCACTTTTGTGTTGTGTAGGCCTTGGGTGGCCATATTTTCTATGTTAATAGGCCCCAACTCAACCATTGAAGTGAAAATATTGAATCTTGTAAGTGAAGGAGAGTGAGAGTGGCCTTCACGTCTTCTAATTGATTTGTAACCTGAATTGAAGCTTTGAAGGCATTGTATTTGGCCCAAGGGTGGGCAATTGCAAGAAGGATTGCAATGTATATATGCTTAAGGTTGCATGGAGAGTGGCTCTCTCTTCATTAGTTTTCAACAAGCTTAAGTGAAATATACATTTTTAATCTATTCCTTGCTAATGAAATGATAATGCTGTTTAATACTTCATGAATATGGCCATGCTGGTCTAATGTGTATATTGTAATGATGAGATGGGAAAATGTGTATTGTGATTAGTCACTAGCTATTATGTTTCCCTTCTGAATGATTTATGTGTATGGAAGTACGCCTCGAGACATGATTCCCATAAAGGATATGAAATCTATGGTTTGTAAAGCGTGATCCATACGTTAATTTTGGCCTAAGGCTTTTCTTGTTTTCTGTTAATGGTTGGTATCCCTTAGACCATTATGGGATGGAAAAAATTGATTGTATTCCTGTTTGGAGTGAGATGACTTGAAGGTCCTTCTTTGTTTAAAGGGTCTTTTTTCCTCGAGGAGATAATCCAAGATACTAGCTTCTTTGTGTGCAAGGTTAGAAGTTTGGGTTGTTGGAAAATGGGAGTCTTTGTAGATTAATTTAGATTTTCCTTTTTTTTTATAGTAATTGTTTGTGAATTTAGATGGCTTATTTTTAATTTTTATTTTGATGCTTTCATAAAAAAACTACCATAACATGAACATGAAGATCATAGAAACAAAAGAACATGAGATATAGGCTCCAATCTAGGGAAAAACTCCGCCAAGGGGAAAACCCCAAAAATTATCTTCTTATAGAATCATATCAAATGAGACATCCAAGATCCATAAGCGCATAAAAATTCCACCTCTAGATTCCAAGTCAAGCCGTCCTCCCTTCTAGAAGATCCATCAACAAGAGACCAACAACAAGAGTTGTACCAAGGCAAATATTCCACAAATCCTAGCTCAAGAAGAAATCCTCTCTTTCAGACCTCGACCCTCCACTTCTCTCTACACTGTGATATTTCATATCATAATCCATCAAGTATGTGTGTCCAAATGAGCTCCATATTCCCTCTATTTATATAGTTCAGAAGGGTGTGAATAAACATGTCATTGAGGAAATGACGACTTGGCACCTAGAGGGGTTTTTGACCCAAAATTACATATTAAATTTTTTTCTTTTTCTTTTTCTTTTACAATAGGTCCAAATAGGAGTTTGAATCTGTGACTCAAAAACCTAGAAGCACAAAGAACATGTTTGTATAGAAAAATTATATATATATATATATATATAATGGTACAAATTATGAAGACTAAACTTAGTTACATTCTCCAACACTTCCTATTAACTAGGGATGTATTCATGATTGTGCACCTAGAACAAGGATACTCTCAAACTAAAATATTCTCATAAGAAGAGTCAGATTGATAAGCCATCTTTAACCATCAACCTCATAACCAACATTTTCAACACAACATGGCCTTGACTAAGAAGCTCTATATTTCCACTAGATCAGAGCACAATGCTGGAAAGGATTTACGTGAGGAACCACACTACCTCTTAAGGCACATACCCCATTATAATGTTCATCAGGTATGTCCTTTTAGGACTATTCTTGTCTTGGATTCCCAATTATCAAATAATATTGATCCACTTCAACCACTCTTGTCTTGGATACCTGTCCAATCCTAAAAGAATGTTAGTCCACAAGAATACTTCCTATCTTGGATTCCTAATCATCAAGGAGTACTAGTCTTATATGCTTATCCAATCCTCCAGACCCCATTCTCCCTCCATGGTCTTTGCTAGACATACGACTGTTAGGTTTTTCCTAGTGCATGAATCATGAAGGAGAGAATATAATGTCCATCATCTCTCCTTCTCAACTAGGGAGGATATATTCATTCCCTCTCAGTCAAGGAATAAATCCCTACTCCTTCTTAAACATTTAAGGATACTTCTTACTCCCTCTTAAGCATAGATGGAATTCCTTACTTCCTTTCATTTGAGAAGTCATAACCACAAGTTATTTTACGTGTCTTTATCAATCCATCAACTACTAGTTATTCATGGTGATCTTCGAGTAGCTGCATGGTTCCTCCATCCCTTAGTATCTCATCGTATATAGATTTTATCTTTCTGGAGCCAATCTATGACAGGGTTCATGCCATCAATCTTTCATATCATTTTCCTTTAGTCATTATCAACAGAGGAATTATATTGATCCAATCGAAGTAGAGCTAATTATAGCTCCCTCTAATCATGAAAGTGAAACACAAATATCATGTTATTTTCTTGTACTGCTACCTTTCACCACATAATCCTTCAAGGAAATCCATCCACTCAATCTATGAATTTAATGAATTGAGTTCAAAAGAAGTAGTTGTAGATGCGCTTTTCTTAACTGCCACTGTGCATTTCTACAACATTATTCTAGGTAGCAAAACCATATACCGACCATATAACCAATACCAAAACATCACTATCATAATTATATCAACTTGATGGCCTTATGTCAAGATATCAGATTCTGCTTACTTGATTCCTTTGAGATCAACATCCTTTTGCATATTGTACAAATTTCCTTCTCCATGTTTTTCACTAATCAAAGTGCCCATGGAACGAACTAATCAACAAGCGACAATAACTTCATTCTTGGAGTTTTCATTATCAACTCTCTCTCTTTCTTTAGAAGACCATATTTGATGTTGATCAATATCATTAAATGAACTCTCATTCCAACCTCTTCATGTGTTTTTGTAATATTTCCTACCCGAGATCCAAGTCATATCCCAAGCAAATCATCAATATCAGAGTTGTCGGATTATAATAGCCTCTTATACAAGGTGTCAAGTCTTGCTATTTGCTTCCTCTGAAGTCAACATTTTTTATATCTTTTATCTTCATATTGTAACAAGGCTTTGCTTCATCATCAATGTGTTTTGAAATGAACTTGGAAGCTTCAACATTATTCCCATTAAGGTCCTTACAATTCCCTCTTTCCATTACGCTCATTATTCTCAAGGAATTATCATCAAACATGAGTGTTGCTTTGCTTTGTTTTTCCATCATTCTCATTTTGCTTCCTTTATGTACCCGCAATTTTCATCCACAAGTATGACCACGAAAAATATTCAAAGGCAAGAGCATGAAAGTTAATTCTTTCAATCTAAGGTTGCCATGGTTTCTTAGAGGGTGTACTTCTAGGGTTCCTGTTACAAACCCTATATTTATTGATCTAACCCTTATTAGGATTATTACTTTCAACGGAAACATCAACCATAGGTATTTGATTTCAAGTCCTAGGATTTATCCAATTCAACCCTTGCTAGGGTTTTACCATATAGCCTAGATTATCCTTTCAGAATTTTAAAGATGTAAACCCTAGATGTTGTTTTCAAATAACTAGGGTTCCCTTAGAGGGAACAACCAATTAGGGTTAGGATTTTCACTCCTAAAGTTAGTTCATTCTAGGGATTAGAATCCTAAATAACAAAAGCCTTATAAAATTCATAAGCAAGGTGTCCAAACTATAGATTCTCAAGATATGCAATAGATTAATTGAAAAACCCTAAAGGATTTACACATCCTTTCTAATGACTATTACCATAATCTTATAACATGGCACACAAAAATTGCACATACCTCTTACCATGTTTTCTTCTTTGCAAGGATATAGTACTTCAACACTTCTTCAATAAGTGTTTACTTTCAATACATGTGCCTCAACTTATCCTTTGTTGAACTTCTAGCTTCATATCTTAGAATTTACCCGTCCTATTTTGCAGAGACTTGGTCTTGAATAATTTCCTTCAAAAGAGATAACAACAAGTTGACTTCATTAATATCACCCTTTCATGAAATAACCTACTGTCCATTGACCATCGTTGTCAACCATACAATACTATCATTGTTGTATGAAGGCCATCTAGTCACCACCATATAGGTTAAAATTATGCCTCTATCACTCTCATTTTGGATCACAATTTTACTGTAAACTAGGGTTACTACTTTCCTATTAACACTATCATTGCAACAATGATTATTTATAATCATGCCTTTGTTGTATAAATCATTGTCATGTCATTATGTTCACTTTAAATAATTTAAATAATTATTTTTTCGTCACACTTTATTTGTAGGCCGACTTCTTTTCATGGTTGCTACACAACCTTCAAGGCTCATTCATAAGCGTTGAGTCATGAGTTACAATGTATAGCGAGTCAAGACAAAATTGCGATGAAATGGTGTAGAGCCGGATGATATCAATACCAGTTGATATGATGTTATAGAGTAATCATTGTACTCAACGCTACTAAAACTTAAACGATATCAATGCGGGCTTCACATAGAAATCACAGGAGCCATCATCATAGTTGAGACAGATCCAAGCCATTTACCATAAGTGATCCATGAATTTAAGATCCACAAATTTGAATCGTATAAGAGCGAGCTGAAGTGCCACTGTATTTTTTTTTCAGAAAAGAAAAAACCACTGCTTATATCATATAGATAAACAATACATAAGCTCATGGATGATTCGACTGACATCAATCCAAGATCATATATGCATCATGTCCATCATAAACATCTATACAAAGATCAATCCATATGACTAAGGAGTACAGTAAAGAGACATAGAAACTATCGTAGCGCAACCCAGATGCAAATGCCACATGAAAGAGAAAATAAAGTCTTCTTAATACATATTCCACATAGTAGTAGGTATAAAAACCACCGGAATAAAAAAATACAAAAACAAACTTAGCAGACAAGATATCATCATATGGCCATGCCCCAGAAGAAGTCCATCAAAATACTGCTCATGTACCACATGCAGATCCTGTAGAAGACGAGAGACATCCAACTGTCATGTAGATGACCCCTGTACATTTAATCATAAATCATACCCATATTTCAATATCAAGATCCTAAACAGATAACGAGGGATAATTTGCAGGCACGCTTGATGGGAGTCCGACACGCTTGCAGTAGTATTGGCACAACTGTATCCAAAAATATTTGACTCGAGAGAAACAACACATGGTGACCCCTCAATATAAAATCGTAGTCCATACCTCAGGGAGATATAACAACATATGAAAGAAACAATCTGGAAATAAAATTATGCAATCATGGCATTGGAACATCACAATTTTCAATCAATAAATTCCCCCAAAAAATGAGATATATGGAGACAGCCAGTGGTAGTTGTGAGGCCCTGCTTTGAAAAATGATCAACACGAGAACTATTCTCGCGATAAATATGCATTAAGGGAGGATCATTTAGCTTGATAAGAAAATCCTTTACCCGACCTATCCATCCCTGTAAACCGCTTGGTTGAAAGTTGGACTTCCCACAAATTACATCAATGACTACCTTTTCATCACCATATATGCATACAATTTGTAATCCTAGATTAAAATCCACCCACAGACCACTCCATAAAGCGAGGAGCTCCGCCTTAATGTTAGTGCCAGTCCCACCATTCCAAAAGATCTGATATCGGTCCATTGTTAGTGCCAATCCCACCATTCCAAAAGATCTGATATCAGTCCATATTTTCCATTTTAATCTAGGCACCACAGCCACATCTACCCCCTTGTAGAGCCCCATCAAAATATACCGCCGAAAAAGATATAGGATGTGGCCGGATGTGTTGGGACAAATCCTTTGTGATCAATACATAAAGAGATTGGGCATCGATCCAAACCATAATGGCCCCATAATTGTGAGCTATGTTTACAGACTTTTCATAAAAAATAAGACGGTTGCATGCAAGACATACCTCCCAAATCAAATAAAAAGGCAGATATTTATATTTACCATTTGTGGCTCCCCAGATCTCGAATGTATTGATGAAGTTGTCCGGGGTCCATTCTGGGCCAATGATAAAATGTGAGAATAGTGGCCAAATCTTTCGAGTGATCACATAGGTTAAAAATAAACGAGAGGGCGATTCCTCTTGATCATGGAAAAGAGAGCACCTTCCAGGCCCATGGAAGCCACACTTGGAAATATTTTCCCAAGTCATTATTTGACCCTTCCATGCCAACCATCCAAATAGAATAATATTTATGGGAATTTTCCAGCGCCAATACCACCTGAACAGGGAGGGAGACCTCTCAGCTTGTTGATTGATAACGATGCGCGAATACACATCCTTCACAACCAGCCCGTCACCCATCAAACACCCATCCCAAAATTTTTTTTCTCCTTCTTGATGATGACATAAATGCCCCTCCTAAAGGTAACTAGTATTATTATGCCAGGTACGTGCATCCCGTTCTGGCAACCCCAAATGAGCAGCCGAATTCCATTTCAGAACACCCTGTTGCCAACGTAATATCACTTGTGATAAATAGAAGATGCCTCTATGAGCAAACCTGTGTATGATCCCCTCTCCCAGTAGGGTGCCACTTCCAATCCCCAAAATTCTGTCACAACCCATTGCAATTTTATGGCCATTGCCAAATCTCCATATTAATCGATCAACAATCAAAGACATAACCTTGTTGAAACTTTTCCATATGACAGGTTCAATTTTTGATATGATAATAGACCCCCTGTACAACTGTAATAATGGACCCCCCTCGATGTATTTCAAGTGAATTAGATCAGACCATATGTTACAAGAATTTATGGCCCTCCTGAAAGATTTTATGAGTAGGGCATTTGAAAAATCTCTAACGTCGATAAGTCCCCATCCACCAGCCTCCTTCAGAATCGAGATTTGATTCAACTTGCATAAATGAAATTTCCTGTTATTAGAGGCACCTGACCACAAGAATTGTGAAATGACCGCATTAATGCGAGCAACAGTGTGCACTGGGAAGTAAAAGAGATGACCCCAGTAGACCACATATTGTAATAACACTGCTTGAATTAGTATATATCTTCCCCCTAAATACAACCATCTATGGTTCCATTTAAGAATTCTATATTTGAAATTATCGACCAACCACATCCAATCCACCATCTTATATCCACATGGTTTCAATTTAAAGCCCAGATATAACAACCCATCCGAGAGTGACTTGACTTGTAACCCTAGAAACTCTGCTATAAAATTGATCTCATTTATGTCACCAGATGCTGATATCAGAAAGGATTTTCCTTTATTAATGTGTAGTCCATAGGCAACACCGAAATGAAGGAGGATGTAATGAAAATAGAACCATTGGTTCCTTAGAAGCTTGCCAAAAACAAGTAAGTCGTCTACAAATAAAGAGTGAGATATAAAAACAGAAGGGGAGAAGGATAAAACTGAGAATAAACCAACTTGTTTTTCCATCAGTAATAGCTTGCTTAAAACGCCCATGATGAGAATGAATATTAAGGGAGACAGTGCACATCCTTGTCGGAGCCCCCTTCCAGCAATAAAAAATTTCGATGGCATACCATCGATGATGACTACATACCTTACAGATGGGATACAAGCCATAATCCACCTTATATTCTGCAATGATATCCCAACCTTTAAAAACAGAAGTCTGTTAAAAGACCAATCCACACAGTCATATGCCTTGAAAAGATCAACCTTCATAATCAAAGCCTCCATTTTGCATGAGTGAACCGAGAGTATCACTTCTTGGGCAGATGCCACAACGTCATGAATGGACCGACCCTGCAGAAAACCATGTTGCTCCACTGAAATGTTTTTGGAGGGATAACCTTTAAGCCTTTGTGCAATGATCTTAGATGTTATCTTGTATATGGTATTACACAAGGAAATCGGCCTATAATCAGAAAAAAATCCGGGAGCAGATGATTTCGGAATAAGAGCAATAAACGTAGAATTAAAATCACTGGAACGAAACCCTTGAGCCTTATCTATTCCGTGACCATCAATAATTCATTTTCCATCAACTCGAAAAAGTGTATGAAGAATTCTGCAGGCCAACCATCCAGCCCAAGACTCTTGTCTTGGGAAAAAGACTTAAGGACCACTTCAATATCCTCTTTGGTATTGATTTTTCCCAGTTCCTCATTTGTGACACCATCAAACATAACCGGCATATGATCCAAAACCCATTTTTGGCTTCTGTAATCAATATCGTCCTTTGCCTTGTAAAATCAGAGAAATATTTGTAAGCTTCCTCCTAGATTTCCTTGGTGGAGCAAACCTTTGTGCCATCCCCCGATTCCATTTTCCAGATAGAGTTAACGTGCCTTCGACCATTTGCCACTTTATGAAAATATTTTTGTGTTTAAATCACCTTCCTTCAGCCATTGGACCCTACTCTTGAGTTTCCATTTCACCTCATGAATCTTAAGGAATTCCATCCTTCTTTTCTCCAATTTCCTTATATTATCATATGTTTTCTGGTCCGTGGGAGCATTCTTCATCTCGTCATATATTATAGCCACCAAATCATCAATGGACTTTAGTTCCTTCCGTAGCTCATGCTTTTTTGTCCTTTCCCACTTTTTTGTGCATAGCTTTAGTTTACGGAGCTTGGAAGATAATCTCCTCCAGCCATCCAAACCCATACTATGATCCTCCTCCTTCCAAAAATCCATAACCAGTTGATTGTATTGTGGGTCATTAAGCCATATTTTTTTGAACTTAAAGGGAACCCCAAGTGTAGCCTGTTCCTTTCGCCATGTAAGGGTTATCGCCATATGATCAGATAAAGTGTCAGCAATCGCTTGCGATAAAAAATTCCCCATAACATGAACTAAATATTCATAAACCATTGCTCTATCTAGCCTCTATCCTATATACTCAGCACCCATCCAACGATTGGTCTAGGTTGGAGCCAAAGGAACAGGCCGAATGTCCACAAGATGGCGTTCACTAAAAATTCGACCGATACGATCAACCAGAGGGTCTTACCACGATCTCTGTCCGCATGATTCAAAAACTGAAAAAGTAGCATTAAATCCCCAATCACAATGAGATTTGTCACACACAGGATATTTGATGTTTCAAAATGGTCCCAAAACACTGAGCGATAGTGACAAGATGTATATAGATTTATAATATGCACTTTCTTCGAGTATCCCCTAATAAATCCATATATAATTATTCCCCCCCAAAATTTGAAAGCCCGAAACTTTTCCAAGTTTGGGTTCCACATTGCCAACATATCCCCAACCCTACCAACAACATCAATACCAACAACATGCCATCCTAGCCGAACATTAAGCAGGGTGCCAATAGCTTTAGACCTAGAACACATGGTCTCTTGGAATAGAGCCATACATGGTTGAAAATTAGTGAACAATTCTATAAGGCGACGATGTTTCAAGGGGTTGTCGATCCCCCTGATATTGAACGATATAATGGAATTCATTTGGACGTCATGGAAGTCATATAGATCATCTTGGAATAAAGATTTAGTCTTTAGCCTCCCACGGAAATGACCCGAACCAGACTTTGTTTTTTTCCACACAATAATGTTAGAGGCCGAGATCGGGGACATATAAATGGGGGAGGCTTTTTATTGAATACAGTTAATGCAGCTAAATCAAGGTCCAGGTTTCCCAATAGAGACTCAATATCTATCCCAACCGTGTTCCTCGGGGAGTCTGATGGGACACCCATCTCCGGATCATGTGAGGGTGGGGGTGAGGCCCATTCCAAAGGATGCATGGAAGGTGACACAATTTTCTTGCCCACCAAGCTCAGGTCTGGTGGAGGGATCTCAGAATTATCAGATGGAAAAATATCAACATCCTTTTCAGAGGGCACGTTGGCCAGAAATGATGGCAAAGGATGGGGATGGGTTACATGGATGACAGGGTCTGTTATATGATTAGGTCCACCCTGTTGGTCTGACACAAATTGAGGCAACAAAATCCTATCATGAAAAGATTCAGATTTTCCATATAAATCGAAATCAAAAGATGGGACAAAGGACTTACCCAAGTGACAGTGGTCATGAGAGCCAAGAGATGGATTTCCCCTAAGAGAATCCCGCCGTGAATTTTTGTAGACATGGGAGCCTATACAATCAAAAAGGTGTATAACCATTGTAACAATTATACCAATGCATCACAAATATATAGCATGTCCATGCCATAGTGAGGATGCGACAAAGCTATGTTAGCCATAATTTATAATTTTTTTGTCTTCAATCATAAGAACAAGTCACCATTATAATTGATCCATATTATATATAGTTCAGACCACATAGAAATACCACATATGTGATGTCACAGTCTCTGGAATAGATGTGATAACACTATATAATTATATGCAATGTTCCTGTCAGGTCACAGAGTGGTGTGAGAAATTACAGGAATGAATAGTGAGCCATAGTCCACTTGTAATGTTATAGAGTATTCCATAGAAAAACCAACGAGCCAAACTGTAATATGACCACCGGTGCACAAAGACACGATTAAATCCATAAATAAAACAATCCATAATGAATTGTAAGAGCTATACGAGTCAATGTTCACTCAGAACAACAATAAAGTCATCGAAGTAAACCTTTGCATCAAAACTGAGATTAGGGTTTAGATTTATATGCCCATAATCTTGATCAATCCACTTCCATTCGTCAATACTTAGCCACAAAAATCCATACAAAGAAAATAATTGGATCAAAAGCCAATAGAGTGTGATCTTTAGGTCTCCCTATACAAATCTCAACTTTGATACCATGTTGGAAATTATGAGGCTTTGTAGATTAATTTAAATTTTCTTTTCCATAGTAATTTCTTTTTTGATTCTTTCATCAAACAATTACCATAACATTAACATGAAGATCACATAAACAAAAGAACACAAGATATATAATCCAAGCTAGGGAAAAACCCATCCAAGGGGAAAACCCAAAAAATTATCTCCTTATAGAATCACATCAAATGACGTATCCAAGACCCATAACCACAAAAAACTTCCACCTCTAGATTCCAGGTCAAGCCTTCTTTCCTTCTAGCAGATCCATCAATGAGAGACCAAAAACAAGAGATGTACCAAGGAAAATCTTCCACAAATCCTAGCTCAAGAATAAATACTTTCTTTCAAACTTCAACCCTCCACTTCTCTCTGAACTCTCTGCGATATTTCAAACCATAATCCATCAAAGCACGTGTGTCCAAATGAGCTCCATCTTCCCTCTATTTATATAGTTTAGAGGGATGCGAATAGACATGTCATTGGGGCAAGGATGACTTGGCACCTAATGGGGTTTTTAACCCAAAATTATATATTTGAAAGATATTTTTCTTTTTCTTTTACAATAGGTCCAAATAGGACTTTGTCTCTTTGACTCAAAACCCTAGAAGCACAAAGAGCATGCTTGTCTATAATAATAATAATAGTAATTTTTACTTTTCTTTTCTTATGTTATTTTACATAAAATAAATAATGGTACAAATTATGAAGACCAAACTTAGTTACTTCTCCAACATGGTTTGTGGAGTTGCAATGTTAAGGGATGTTCTTTATGAGTGAAGTTAAGGTTTTGTTCATCGACTTTCTTCCTATATTACTTTTGGGAGAAGTCTGGCTAAAGGTAGTGTTTTTGAGAGGCATTTTTAGGTTGGTCATTATTTTTGAGTCTTCAAAACACTTCAGGGCAATTTTTTTCCTTGTTAGAATCAATTTTAGACCTTTAGAATAGGCTGAGAGACCCTATCATATCTTAGAGAAATTAGAGGATGGAATTTCGGGGATTGAACCCCCCTTGAGTTTGGAGGCATTGTATGAATAAAATTTGAAGTTCAAGGGTTGGAATTATTTTTCTTGACCCTTGGTCACATGGCCATCACGAGTTGTAACCAAGATTTAGCAGGAAAAGGGGTTGTCGAGAAGTTAGGATTTTAGTATCACAGTATCAAGCTACCACTCCCTGTGGTATTGAGAGCTTGTTGAACTAAACCTATCACAAAATTCCTGATATCGATAGATTTTGATGTGTTTGGTAGATGATGGTGATAGTTATGTCCCTTTCCATCTACCATCGGTCAGATGGAGAAATAAACAAAGTAGTACGATTTTATGGAAATTTTGGGGTTCAAGGCCTTTAGCCCTTGCCACTAGTCATATGGCTGGACAAGGGGTGATGAATAAGATATTTCCTAAAAAGGGGCTTATCTCAGAATATTGGAGTATCGAGTCGTTGGGGTGTGAGGGTATTGGGGAAGTCACAAAATGATACTCATCATAAATTTTTGATGTAGATAAGTCTGACATGTTTGTTGGTTAACAAAGAACCTTCTGTTTGTTGATACTCGTTATTAGATTGGTAGTGAGTGTTAATGTATTAGATGTAGTTCGCTACGGTGCATTAGGGCCTCGCAAGTTTAGGTATTAGATGATAAGATTTCAGGAGAATCACAATGGTACATGTGTACCATCGATAGTAACAAAATCTGAAAATACTTTCAATTGTGAGGTGAATGTTGAGAAATCTACAATTTTGCAATTAGGATGATTTCTCTTAAACTTGATAACTTCTTGTGATGCCTTTTTAATTTTTATTACTTATTATATTTTTATCTTATTATTATGTTATTCTTATCATCAAACAAATACCAAAACAAGAAGATAACAATACATAAGAACAAAGGATATAGGCTGCAAACCAGGGCCAAAACCTCTCCACTTCAGACGAAAATCCACAAATATCTTATCTTCTTATAGATTCTTAAAATGACGAATTCCAAGACCTCTAGACCAAGACCAATACCCTTCCAATACCAAGTATGGCCTTCTTGATGATGTGCTTCCTTTATCCAAGTCAAACCCAGTCAAATCTCTTCCAGCTACACAACTTCAACCTCCAACTACAAAGTTTTGGTCCTCCAGCTTCAATACTTCAACTTGTCCTGCAACTTCGATTTCCTACAATTATACGTGAATTCTTGCAATCACGAATTCCTACGATCATATGAAAATTCCTGTAATTGCGAATTCCTACAATCACTCTCGAAATCCTATTGTCACGAATTCCTGTAATCATACTCAGATTCCTATAGTCACAGATTCCTGTAATCACACTTGAATTCTTATAGTCACGAATTTCTATAATCACATCAAATTCCTGTAGCCGCGAATTCCTATAATCAAACTTGTATGCATTATCCTCCAAATGAGGTTGAATTTCTGCCTTTATATAGTAGGTTCTGCCCCTCAATTAGGCCGACTTGTCCAGATCGAGGCAGACTTGGTATTGGAGGGTATTTTGATACTTTTAAATAGAAATATAATTATTTTTACAAGTTACAATATTCCCGATGGGGTCTTCTTCATATAATACTGACTCTTTTGACTTCTTGACCCTAGGATAAACCTAGATGCACTCAATGGGTGCTTTACCTCTAAATAAAATGACCTTAGACTAAAACCCATGCTATAATAATAATAATAAATATTTATTTTATTTTACAATATACAAGAATCAAAAGTACATTTCATATTTATGAAAACCAAACATAGTTACACATTTTTCAACACTGCCTCTTAACTAGGGAGGTATTCATAAATGGTACATGGACATTCTGAAACTGAAGAGATCTTATAAGAAGAGTCAGATTGGTAAGCCATCTCATAAGATACTTCCTTAGCTTATTCCAACTCATCTTATCATACCAACCAACATTGTTACATAGAAATGCCTTGACTAACAAATCTATATCTCCATAATATCAGAGCACAATGTTGGCGATACCAATGACTAACAAACACCATCATCATTGTCTCTCAAGGCACATACCCCACTCGGGTGTTCACAGGGTATGTCCTTTTAGGACAATTCCTATCTTGAAATAACACATCCTTAAGGAATTTACCCTTCGACTACTCTTATCTTGATTACCCTACCTCATCCTCAAAGAGTATAAGAATCAGTCTCAGATGCTTACCCAATCCTCCATTCTTTCTTCATAATATGAAGACAAGAATGACATGTCTATCTCTCCTCATGGCCTTCACTAAGACTTACAACTGTTAGTATTGGTCTAGTGCATGACACATGAAGTAGAGAACCATATCTATAACTCTTAGTTAACCAAGGAGGATGAACTCATTCCTATAAAAGGAATATACCCAAGCTCCCTCTTAACTAGGGACTTTTTCAACAACAACTCTTTGGTGGAGATCATGGTACTATCAGGTGCTACTAGAGCTCCTCCTTTTGATGTCACAAAATTCATTTTCTTCATTATGGAGCCTTCATATTTTAGTTCTTTTTCGTAGGGAATCAACCATCCATCACTTTCCTTCAACAGACCATATGATTGAACCAATATTAATTTCATATTTCTTTTCATCAGAAAGTGATCTTCCAATCCACATCTAGTTTTTCTTCATATCACTACCTCTTCCAAGTCATGTTTCCTTCAGGATCTTCCATCCAACCACATGAGTGCTAGTTGTAGGTGAAATTTAAAAATCTCTTTCGGTAGCCCTATATCAACCCATCGATATGTTGTCCAAAACTAAAAAATGAACATAAAATTAAAGTTAACTTTTATGATGGCCTTTCATCATGACATCTGTGTGCTTGCAATATCAACATCCTACACGTTTCCGATTTCAAGGGTATTATTTCTTTTTATAATTTATCAAGGTCTTCATACCTTTCCCATGGAGATACCATACCAGATCCTTGTAGTCATTAGATTTTGATTCCTTATCTTATGTGACCATAGTTGCAAATTTCACGACCTCTTCTTTCTTTCTTCACATATCGCTCCCTAAGAACTTCCATTCATAGTTACTTCATTTTTGTCAGGGCCACCTCATATTCCATATGAGGACATATTATGTTGAATTCATATTTTCAATATGTGAACCATTCCTTCATGCATATTTCTAAAGGAAGATATCCCTTTTCTTTTATTATGCTCATGAGGTAGAGCATTCACCCATGCTATCTGCAACTATATGATGACATGACTTAATCTATCAAACATATACAAACCTATTTTCTCCTTTTTTGTCACGTAGAATTATTTCAACAACTTTCTTAATTTTCTTGAAATTTATTCAACCATGCCACATTTCTTTGTCACCATACCTGCATCCTTCTAAATAGTGAATCCCGTACAAGGTGGAATTCTGAGTGAGACACTTTCTTCTTCCAATAGAGGTGAAACTTCTAATGAAGATTCCAATGAAGGGTATTAATTATCCTCATTCTAAAAATTATCCTTCCTAATGATGATGATGTTTGATGATTTTGTTTTACCATGCTAGATGACTTTCTTCCTGCATACTACTTATTATTTCAATGAGGCTAACAAGAGCTACTTCCATTTTATGATGATTTCTATAATATTCAACTTCAACTATCTTTCAAGCTTCTATAATCATCTCATGAAATCTTGCTTTAATATGATTCCATCTTCATGCTACATCCTGTCATACTTGCAATGCTTCTTATCCTGATAGAAATATTTGACCATGGTAGAGGTCTTTTCACCTACTAATTCTTCTTGCTATAGAGACCTTAATAGTGAATATCTATCCCTTCTTTCTTGGATTTCTTTTGATCAGGTTATTCTACTTCTTTGGTGACATGGGCTTCAATTATTTATTTCCTTTTAAGTTTAGGACAATCTGTCTTGTGGTGCCCATATTCCTAACATCCATAGCATTGGATATTTGACATATCAATATTCTTATTTTTCTGAGGACCAAACTTCCCAAACTTTCCTTTTCTCTTAGCCATGGAAGCAAATGCTTGAAATTGTTCATTTTATCCCACATCACTTTTTGCCTTCAACCTAATTTATTCAATCTTACATAATGACTAGAGTTCACTGAATGGGGTGGCTTGCTTCTTTCCATATATTATTGATATGAAGTTGCCCCATTCATGAGGTTGTGCATTGAGCACCACAATGGTCATTTCTTTATCGAACATTTTTTCCACCAACTATTCCAATTGGTCTCGTATTTTTGGCACCCTCATAAAGTATGAGGATATTCCTTATTCCTTTGATATATTCATTTTATAAAGGTCGGTTCTCAATGATATCACTTCTCCTACAATGATTATGGAGATCAATTCTACTAGTTTGTCATAGATTCCTTTTGACTTATACATCTTTTCTAAAAAAAGGATGAGAGAATATTTGATTGATTCTATAAGGATTATTTGAGACCTTATTCCCCCCTTCATATAATTTTCTAGAGCTTGAGATTATTCCTTTGGCAGTTCGAAAATTAAACCCTTAACATGTCTAATGAATTCATTTTCTATGAGGATAAAATCTGTCCTCTTCTTCTGTGCAAGGAAATTTGATGACCCAACCAACTTGTTGCTCTCCTTGCAAAATTAAGTCAGTTTGATATATATATATATATATATATATATACTTGCTTGTCAAGTGAAAATACTCCTAGATGATAAAATATTCAACTTGATTCCTTTCTTGATGATGTTGATAATAGAAGATGTATTCTTGATGAATATGTCTTCCTTCACAAATGCTTTGTTGACTTAAGAAGAGGGAGATCACCTTGATTCCTTGATGATGATGGTAGTACTTATTCCTGCATCCCTTGGATGTGGAGACTTAAACATGTGTAGCCCTTCTTTGAGTGGAGGTAGGGTCCTTGAGATCTTCTTTGCGATGATTATTGAAAAAATGTGTGAGCTTTTCAAGAATGCTTCAAGTGTAAAACAATTCTTCAGATGAGCTAGGGTTTTGAGGTCTTCTATGATCTTCCTTCAAGATTATGAGAGGGTTAGTACTTCTTGATGATTTCCTTGAACTCGAACCTTGAGTGTCCCTTATTGATCATACGATGTCCTCTTTAATGTCTTGACCCTTCTTGATATTCCTTTTGATGGTCTTTCTTCAAGCTGCCTTTTCTTGTCTTGTCACCTTAGCTCTGATACCATGTTGAGAAATCTATAAGTCTGCAATTAGGACGATTTCTCTTAACATTGATAACTTCTTGAGATGCATTTTTACTTTTTCTTACTTATTAGCTTCTTCTCTTATTATTATGTTATTCTTATCATCAAACAACTACTAAAACAAGAAGATAAACAATACACAAGAACATAGGATATAAGTTGCAATCCAGGGCCAAAACCTCTCCACTTGAGAGAAAAATCCACAAATATCCTCTTCTTATAAATTCTTCAAATGACAAATTCCAAGACCTCTAGACCAAGACCAATATCCTTCCAAGACCAAGTTTGACCTTCTTGATGATGTGCTTCCTTTATCTAATTCAAACCCAGTCTAATATCTTCCAGCTGCATAACTTCGACCTCCAACTACAAAATTTCGGTCCTCCAACTTCAATACTTAAAATTGTCCTGCATCTTTAATTTCTTGCAATTATATGCGAATTTGTTTAATCACGAATTCCTGCAATCATATGTGAATTCCTGTAATTATGAATTCCTGCAATCATACCCAAATTACTGTAATCACACCTGAATTCCTGTAGTTGTGAATTCCTGTAATCACACTCAAATTCCTATAGTCACACTCAAATTCCTGTAATCACACTCGAATTCCTGTAGTCACGAATTCCTATAATCAAACTTGTACATCTTATCCTCCAAATGAGGTTGAATTGTTGCCTTTATATAGTATATTCTGCCCTTCAATTAGGTCGGGTTGTCCAAATTGAGGTCGACATGGTCTTGGAGGATATTTTAACGCTTTTAAATACAAACATAATTCTTTTTACAAGTTACAATGTGCCTGATGAGGTCTTCTTCATATGATAATGACTCTTTTGACTTCTTGACCATAGGACAAACCCTAGAAGCACTCAATGGGTGCTTGAAATCCAAATAAATTGACCTTGAGCATGAAACCCATGCTATAAAAATAAAAATAATAATATTTTGTTTCATTTTACAATAAAAAGAATAAAAAGTACATTTCATATTTATGAAGACTTAACCTAGTTACAAATTTTTCAACAGTGAAGCCACAACTTTTGGAGGGCCATTAGTTCGTTGTTAGGTGTCGAGTTACTAGGAGGTTGGGACCTTTATATCGGGCTGACCCATTGATACTAACATAACCTAAAAGCATGTTACTTTTTAGAGCGATGTTTTTCCATTACTAGACAATGGTGATCTGAAAATGGGCAAACTAGTTTTGGTGTGCTAACTTCCTCATCAGTATTAAAAAAATGTGTTTATGATCGTATCAAGTTAGCTAATTGTGAAGGGGTTTATGTGTCAAGTTTTAAGTGTCTTTTATGAGAGATTTATTAAGTAAATTAGTTGTTAAAAACACATGTACAACAAATAAATTGCAGAGAAATAACACACAACAAACACATTACACAATAGATGATAAAAAGTTCACCCCTCTTAGGCTACATTTCCATGGACCTGCTTCAATTGGCTAGGCCCACTTTGGATTAATGGTCAATTCTCTGATTACATGAACCTACAGTTCTCCAATGGCTTTAGAAGACCCAAAACCTCAAAATAGACTCTTTAATCTTTAAAAATGGTCTTCTGAAAATCTAGGCATGACCCCCTCTCCTGGTGGCCCTGGGCTTATTTAATGTTTGAAGTGGAAAAATCACTTACAGAAGTGCTGCAACGCCTCTTCAACCTGCACCATCATTCTTAGAGCATCAAAATCATATAGGAATGACTCTTCTTGAGCCAAAATTGGTCGAAATATGCCAAAGTTATGGCTTCCTCAATATTTCCTAGGAAATCTCCACTAAAACTGGAACATCTCCAGTTAAGTCAGCCAATTTTGGTAGTGGTACTGAATTTGGGGCTCCGCTAAATTCTACGCCATATTAACTTGAGTTTAATTTGTTTAAGTGTGAGTTAAACTTAAGTTTAATGCTAATCGGGCGCACTTTGATTGATATGCATTACCATATGCGATTAGCATAATAATCATGGGTTATGCAATTAAACCTGAATTACAAATTTAATCCCGCATTTAAATGTAGCGCTCCACTCCTGGTTCTAGGGCCACGGTCCCATGGTAAGGGCTGGCCCTTCTTGCCCCCGCCCGAACCCATTTGAAAATTCAAATACATATTGTGCGCTATGACTATCAAGTCACAACATGGTGGTCTATTAGTAAATGGTTGCCCTTGCTTGGGGGAGGTCGTGGGGTCGAGCCCCAACCTCCGCCCTTCCTGTGTGTATAATTTTTCTCTACAAAATATTTAATGTAAGGTTTAAGCCTTACGAATATTTTTCCACCATATAATCCGTCCTTGATATATGCAATATTTCGAACCTATGGTATAATAAAACATTTTGGACTTTGAAATTCGGATTTATATCCAACCTTTGTACATTGATCAAATTCAACCATAGATAATTTGCAATTCGACCTTAGAACAATAAATTTCAGGCTTTGATATATGTAAAATGCACCCACCTTTGATAATTAGGAAATTCTACCTTGGGATAAAATTGAACCTTGGAAGGAGGCACGTGGCAGCCTTCGGGCTAGCCACGTGTCCTCATGCCATTAGTTCCTTCTCGAAACTAATCAAAAGACCACAAATCACCCACTTAGACCACCAACCACAAATTTACACTTGGCATAGTGTCATTGGGTGAAATTGGAGAAATATTCCCAAATTTGACCTTTGACCTTGTTTGACCCCCCCTTATTTTATTATTATTATTTTTAATTTTTATTTTTAAATTCCCCTGTTTGGCATGACGATTAGCATGCTCTAACTTCCTCATACAGACTCCATTTTGAGTGAAACAAATTGCGCCGGATTTATGGCGACGAGTTTGATTCGATATTGCTGGTTTGGTGCGATTCTGAGCAATTTGATTTTTTGGAAAATTTTTGCCCCCATTCCAGATTTCGATCACTCCTTCCCACTGACAGGCTTTTGGACCCACAAACACTGGTTATCTCATGAGAGGTGAATACTACTCTCTTTCCCAAGTTCTATCAACCTGATTCTTCTTGAAAAAATCTCCTTGAAAACCACTTGGGTTCACTGACATGCCTTGCCTTGCAAATGGCTTGGCGCTTCAACCAATGTCCTCCTTTTGCTGCTGACCCAATCCAACACTTGTTGGCTGCTTGCTGACTGATAAAACACTTTTTTGTACCAAAGTGATCCCTCGGTGCTTGGAAAATTAACTGATGGCCTTCCCACTGAGAATCACGTTCCTCCTTTGCACAAATATGCATTCGATGAAAGCTTCTCCTTGGAAACCAATTTTCCAAGTTAAGCCCATCTAAGTGAACTACAACAATGAGTTCCAACATCATTAATAAAAAGAAAATAAATTACCATTATTTTACCTCCACGGTTCCAAATTCCACATCTGGAAGAATGCATTTTCCATCTCTTTTGCTTCTTGGCGTCAACACATCAAATGGTCTACAATGGCGGAAATGTTTTGGCTGGAAATTCTTTGACATCTTGTCCATCTTTCCATCATCCTCAAGTATTGACATGATGCTCATGCCATGATTTGAGAATGAAGGCTAATCATGAGCCTCTCGCTCAAGAGTGGACCTTCCAAAATCCTGCGACATCTTGTCACAAACACAACCATCAATCTAAAAAACACATCATGCAAGAAATATAACTTGACGAAATATCCTTTCGCTCCTTAAAAGAAACAAATTTCACATCATGTGAACATCGCCAAACAAGTCGACAAACATGCCTCTTAACAACTGACTCTCAAGTCAAACAAAATCATGTGCAAATTTCCATTTTTGCTGCATCTAAGTGAGTCAACATAACTCTACTTTCAAACACCTTCTTGGCGTAAACATACAACATGCATTAAATTGGAAAATAAATGCATCAAACATCAAAAGACACGCAAGGCCTTAATTGGATAATAAATCTAACCATCTCTTACCAAATCATTTTAATGGTGCTTCTTTCAACTGCACTTCGTCAATTGAATTATCCTAACCCACATAAATTATGGAATTGTCTTTTCCATTCTTGTCAAGATATTTTTCCACCTTCTTCAAATGTCGTGGATGACTTGCTGGATACAACGTCCAACACTTCTCTATAATATGACCTTGCTTATGGCAATGAGTGCAAAAAAATTGCATCTTCTTTTCAACATGGTTTCCATTATCCAATGAAACTTTGGATTTCTGTCTCCTTTGATTTGAAAGTTTCGTGTGCATGGCTATCTTCTTGCAACACCTTGAAACATTATGGTTAATCAAACCATTAAAGGAACACGCAAACCTTCTCCAAATCCTATGTGAAGATTTACCATGTTTATCATAATCAAAAGCAACTTGATTAAAGGCAAATTTATAACTTGAACATTCACCTTTGTCGCCTTCTTGAGGAGGTGAATTTGATTAGGTAGTGGCTCTCTTTGGAATACCAATAATGGATTCAATGAATTTAGAGCTTTCAACATCCTCTTGTTTTCCATTCTCTTTAGCTACATGCTTATGAGCACCTTCTTGCAAAGTGGGTGTAAAAATTTTGCATTCCTCATAAACACAAACTTCACAAGCTTGAGGTAATGAACATGTAATGAAAGTCATTTTTGGAACACCTTCATGTGCCTCCTTGGATTTGGAGCATTCTCCATCATGTTGTCCATAACCAAGACCCAAATACCTTGGCCCTTCCTTAACAACAATTGGCTCAACTATGCCTTGTGGATGTTTTCCCAATCCTTTACCTTCATAGCCCATTTTCATCAATAATTTGGACCGTATTCCTCTAGTGTGTCTTTCAAAAGCACCTACACATTAATTTTGAGAAAAAATAGTAGATAAAATTGATTTGCATACCTCTTTTTCAAGCACATACTTGGCTAAGGTTTCCTTGGCATCATGGAGTTGAGTCTCCATCTCATGCATCTTTTCAAGGGTTTCATTTGCAATATGGAGCCGAGTATCCATCTCATGCATCTTTTCAAGGGTTTCAATTGCAACATGGAGCTGAGTCTCCATCTCACGCATCTTTTCAATAAGCTCTTGCTTCTCCTCCTTCATGGCTATCAACTTCTCTTGAAGTATAATGCTCTCCCTATTATCTTCATACATATCTGTTGATCAACGGTTGTCATTGATGTCAACCCAAGCAGCACCAGGGGCTAACCCAATATTGCATGGGAATTTTGACCTAAAAAATTAATATATTCTTGGTCAATAATGCTTTTGATGGTTTCTACTTGTCAAGATGTTTCTGTTGATATATGGCACGCCATGTAATTCTTCACGATTTGAGAGATATTCATGTTTGAAGTTTGTACCCCCAGTTAGTGGGCTAAAACCCCATGGGGTTGGGGCATGGGTCATTGAAAAGTCATAATTAATATTTTTTAAGCTCTTAAGATCCCTCCCACGTTCACTTGTTGAAGCCCCTCTCAACTTAAGCATTCATATAAATTGTGATCTTCATTTCCTCCTTATGCATGGGATTTGGCCATCTGAAACAGGTCATCGTGGAATTTTCGCTCTAATTTTTTTTTACGAAGGCTCAGAAGCTGAAATTTTTATGAGGTAAAGCCGAAATCCTGAGGAAGCTACAGCAAAAATTTCAGATCAAGTTACGCAACAGTTTGGGAGATATGATCTATGGAAGTAAGGGTTTTTGCAGGCTCCTGAAATTCATCTCAAGAGGTGACCTTGGTAAAATCGTCATAAATTTCTCTCTGAGTATCGGATTGGAATTCCGTAAAACTTGGCAGATAGTGCACAGTATTTAGTTTTCTCTCTATCAATTTTAGAGGCAAATGAAGAAACAGTGACACGTGGAACACCGTACAAGTGCACTCTGCTGAAACAATCCATAATTAGGGCAGTGTGATAAATTGGGTATAACTCTCTCTTGAAGAATCCAAATTGGGTCAGACCTGTGGCATTGGAAAGAAGACTCAGAGGACTACTACAGGACCGAAAATAAGATATTGAGGATCTGAAATAACAGAGATACACCAGATTCAATATCGAGCTCATAGAAGGCAAGAAAAAGCTAGATCATGTGTTGTCAAGGATTGCAAAGGACCAGAATTTCTACGGCAGAAAAGAAAAACAAGGTGCAGCAGAGGGTAGCATGAAAAGAGCAGCAACCAAGGTGCATAAAAACAACAAGAAGTTCATCATATGAAGTCTTTAAGTGGGCATCACTACATACAATCATTGTACTTAGTCATTGTAAATACATTATTGTACAAATTGTACTAGTGTCTATCTGCCAAGGGTTGAAGAGGCAGTGTTGGGAGGCTTAGGATCATCATTAGGTGGTTGTGTCAAAGTTGGGGTTATGGTATAGTATATCTTCTTCTTCTACATCATTCTATATCATTGTAAAGTGGACCAATTTCCCTGGTACGAGAGTCCATTCTTCTTTTATTCTTCTATAGGGTGGTAGGGTGGTGCTAGGGTGAGTTGTAGCTCATTGGGTGTTGGGGCATCCGTTCAGTGACTACTGAAGAATCTCGGGCGTTGGAGTGTCCATCCAGTGGGAGCTGGAGAAGAATGCTTTTCTAGATTCTAGGAAGTTGGAGCTTTATTTTCAATTGGAGTTGAAAATAATTATTAGAAAAGCATTAGGTGGTTTTTGTCCCGAAGTGGGTTTACACCTTAAAACTGTGTGCATTTGTGTTCCTCTTGTTTGCTGCTATCATTGTACAAACACTGATAATAATTGAAGATTAACTAATGCTCTAATTGAAAGAAATACTGATTCACCCCCCTCTCAGTATTTCCAACAATATCTTGCACCATATCATTCATGATGTAGAGCTTCTGCAACATCTCTTTATCAAAGAGTATTGCTAAGGAATATTGACTAGAAACAATGCTTGATGAAGCTGCCATCACACTTGCAATGCATAAAAATATTCTTTGCCGTGATTTGAGAACTGATCTCTCAATCTTTACCTTCTCTTCACACACATAAACTTTCACATAGTTAAATTATCATTGCATAAACTCAAAAACAATAGCTAATTATATAGCTAACTTTGGAAAACTATATTGGGCTAAAATGAGCTAAACTGATGCTCTGATACCAAATTGATCTGAATATGGGAAAAATAGTTTTGCTGTGCTAGCTCCCTCATTAGTATTAAAAAAATGTGTTTAGGATAGTCTCAAGTTAGGAAATTGTGAAGGGGTTTATGTGTCAAGTTTTAAGGGTTTCAATTGCAACATGGAGCTGAGTCTCCATCTCATGCATATTTTCAATAAGCTCTTGCTTCTCCTCCTTCATGGCTATCATCTTCTCTTGAAGTATAATGCTCTCCCTATTATCTTCATACATCTCTTGCACCATATAATTCATGATGTAGAGCTTCTGCAACATCTCTTTATCAAAGAATATTGCTAAGGAAGATTGACTAGAAACAATGCTTGATGAAGCTGCCATCACACTTGCAATGCATAAAAAGCTTATTTGCTGTGATTTGAGAACTGAGCTCTCAATCTTGACCTTCTCTTCACACACATAAAATTGCACATAGTTAAATTATTGTTGCATAAACTCAAAACCAATAGCTAATTATCTAGCTAACTTTGGCAAACCATATTAGGCTAAAATGAGCTAAACTAATGCTCTAATACCAACTTGATATGAATATGGGAAAACTAGTTTTGCTGTGCTAGCTCCCTCGTTAATATTAAAAAAATGTGTTTAAGGTAGTCTCAAGTTAGGAAATTGTGAAGGGGTTTATGTGTCAAGTTTTAAGTGTATTTTATGAGAAATTTATTAAGTAAATTAGTTGTTAAAAAAACATGTACAACAAATAAATTACAGAGAAATAACACACAACAAACACATTACAAAATAGTTGGTAACAAAGTTCACCCCTCCTGGGCTACATCTCCATGGGCCTGCTTCAACTAGTTAGGCCCTCTTTCGATTAATGGTAAATTCTATGACTAAATGCACCTACAGTGCTCCAATGGCTGTGAAAACTGCTCCATTGGCTTCAGAAGACCCAAAAACCTCAAAATAGACTCTTTAAGCTCTGAAAATGGTCTTCAGCTGATCTAGGCATGACCCCCTCTTCTGGTGGCCCTAGTTCATAAGTGGAAAAATCCAACGCCTCCGAAACCTGCACCATCATTCCCAGAGCATCAAAATCATCTAGGAATGACTCTTCTTGAGCCAAAATTGGTAAAAATATGCCAAAGTTATGGCTTCCTCCATATTTCCTAGGAAAACTGCACTAAAACTGGAACATCTCCAGTTAAGTCTGCCAATTTTGGTAGTGGCGCCGAATTTGGGGCTCCACTGAATTCTCCGCCATATTAACTGGAGTTTAATTAGTTTAAGTGTGAGTTAAAATTAATTTTAGCACTAATCGAGCGTGCTTTAACTAATCCACATTACCATATGCGATTAGCATAATAATCATGGGCTATGCAATTAAACCTGTATAACAAATTTAATCCCGCATTTAAATGGAGCGTTTTTCTCCTTGTTCTCGGGCCATGGGACCGTGGTAAGGGATGTCCCTTCTTTCCCCCGCTGAAACCCATTTGAAAATTCAAATACATATTGTACGCTATGACAATCAAGTCACAACGCGATGGTCTATTGGTAAATGGTTGCGCTCACTTGGGGGAGGTCGTGGGGTTGAGCCCCGACCTCCGCCCTTCCTGTGTTTATAATTTTTCTCCACAAAATATTTAACGTAAGGTTTAAACCTTATGAATATTTCACCACCATATAATCCGTCCTTGATATATGCAATATTTTGAACCTTTGGTATAATAAAACATTTCAGACTTTGAAATTTAGATTTATATCCAACCTTTGTACATTGATCAAATTCGACCATTGATAATTTACAATTCGACCTTAGAACAATAAATTTTGGACTTTGATATATGTAAAATGCGCTTGACCATTGATAATTTGCAATTCGACCTTAGAACAATAAATTTTGGAATTTGATATATGTAAAATGTGCCCACCTTGGATAATTCAAAAATTCGACCTTGGCATAAAATTGAACCTTGGAAGGGGGCATGTGGCGGGCTCAGGGATAGCCACATTTTCTCAAGCCATTGGTTCCTTCCCAAAACCAATAAAAACACCAAAAATCGCCCACTTAGACAACCAACCACAAATTGACACTTGACATAGTGTCATTGGGAGAAATTGGATAAATATTCCCAAATTTTGACCTTTGATCCTGTTTGACCATTTTTTTTTTTAAATTCGCTTGTTTGGCACGACGATTAGCGGGCTCTAACTTCCTCATACAGACTCCATTTTTACTGAAACAAATTGCGCCAGATTTATGGGGATGGGCCCGATCCAGTCGTTCTGGCTTGGTGCAATTCCAAGTACTTTGATTTTTTGGAATTTTTTTTCCCCCAATCCAAATTTCGATTAGATGGCTTAGCGAAGGTTGAGATGTCAGAGTTTTGAGTGTTAGGAGAATAAAAAATGAATATTAGGTTGTCCTACTAAAATTTCCAAAGCTTTAGAAGGAGTGCAACATGGTATCCTAAGTGATGTGGTGAGGGTTGCCGCATACTAGTGACATGGCATTGTACCATTATGACACGTGGGAAGGGGATGGAACATGTTAACCATGTGGAACTAGTATAGAGGCCATGTGACATTAGGATGTCGGTCTTCAAATGGGCATAACTTCTTGTCTGAGAATCAATTTTGGAAAATTTTTATATCATTAGAAATCTTTATATGAGAAGGAGATTATGGCAATGTCAAAAGTGAGTTTTGAGGAGGTTAGAGAGATTATAAATTTTTTAATAAACCATTATCTATAATATAACCTTGGAGGTTAGGCTTGCACACTTCGCAACCATAATCATGGATTAGGGGCGATTGGTACCATACATATGGTATCAAAGCAAAGTTTCAACTCTCAAACTAAATAGGGTTTGAGGAGAGAGTTTGAATTAAATTTGGTCATTAAATTTTTTGTTGTAGTAACAATTTTGAATTAACATTTTGCTGATTTATCTAACCCATATCTGATGATGTGATGCAATAGCAACATAATCTAAATTTTATACCAACCAGGTCATTGTTGGTGTAACTGAGACAAATATAACTATGTTGGAAATTTTTACTATTATTTTAAACAAAAAATTGTGTGTTGTTTCAACACATAAGAAGACCTAAAAACAACAAAAAAAACAAGAAATATCCAACAAAATGGTGCAATACAACCTAGAGAGGAACTCAATAATAGGGAAGATGAATTCGATGATGGAAATGCAGTGGGTATTCTTATAAGTTTGAGATATGAACTAAGAAGTTACAAGGAAAAAAATGAGAGAATAATTAAAGCCCAAAAGAAGCAAGAAGTAAATTCAATGGTGCCGCAAAGTTTACTAGATTTATAGAGGTTAAGGCAACATGAACCAACTGCCGATATTATGCAGCAATACACATCCAAACAGGTTCCTAGTCCATCTAAAATCTAGAAATATGGACTAGCTACCAATAAGGTAGAAGAAAAAAAATCTAGGAAGAGGCACATGAGTGCAAAGGAAGATCAACTAGTGAGGATAATTTAGTATACACATATAAGGATGGAAGTGACAGCTTTGATAAGTTGTCTAGTAAAACAACTAAATCAAGGCTACACAAGGAAAATGAAGAAGAATGTTGTTGTGAGCTTATTTCTTGAAGAATTCAAGAGGAAAAAACCTCCCACCTTCTATAGAGAGGTTAAAAAGAGTGAAGAGGATGAGGAATTCATTTTGGGCTTGAAGAAATATTTTAGAGTGCATAACTACTTTGAGAATATGAAGGAACATGTATCCATTTTTAATCTAAGAAGAAAAGCTGATATATGGGGGAAGACCTCAGGAATGTTAATGGAATTTTAGAGAAGAAGCTAACTTGGAGTTAATTTGAAAAATACTTTAGGGAGAAATTCCTATCTGAGAGGTATTATGATGGAAAAATTAAGGAGTTCCATGAACATAAGTTGGGACAAATCACTATAGAGGCCTATGCAACCCAATTTATAGAATTATGAGGTATTTTCCCTACATCAGAGATGAAAAGGTGAAAATATTACATTTTATTAGTGGGTTGTAGTCCTATCGGGATAAAATAACATTTTATGAGCCAAGGACACTTGAAGAGGCTATTAGAGAAGAAAAATACTATTATGACCAGTCTAAGAACTATTGAAGAATGTAACTAGTGTCAGTGTTCATAATTGTACTTGTCAAAATAAATTTTATTATTAAAGAAATTGACATATTAAAGCATGGGTTTCATGCTTGGGTCAATGTTTTCTAGGTCAAAGTCTCCATTGAAGGCTTCTAGTTTTTTTCTTGAGTCATTAGAGTCATTGTAATTTTTATTAGACCCTTATTTGGCTTTTATATCATGTAAAAATAAATATTTTTGAGTCAAAAAGGTTATTTGTCACCTCCAGACCAAATTGTACCTGTACCCATGAAGTTGGCCTACATTAGGGAAATTCGACCTAGTAGAAAGGCTATATATAGAGAGGCAACTCGACCTATTTGGCACACTCATTCATCAATTTCGATTTAAAAGACAGAGAAGAAAAAAAAGAGAGCGAAGTAGCTCGAGAAGGAAGAAATAAGTTGGGACCTAAAACGATTTCTTGGGAGATCTATCTCTCACATGTGCTAAGTTTTTGAGTAGTTGCTGAGGTCGAAATTTTGGGAGGAATCAAACCGTAATTCTTATAAGAATTTATTTCTCAACATGTTATCAAAGATAAGGTGGAAGAAGGTTAAATATCACTTTGTTGGATATCATTTGAAGAAGGTAAAATAAATATTGGAAGGAAAGGTTACTCCCTCTATGGTAATATATTTGAATATGGGCCTCAATATCATGAAAATTGCAGGAATTTGGATTGGAAGGATCATCTACAATATATCTAGGAGAGTCAAGGGTGAAGGATTCTTGGATGCACTTACAGGTACACTTGATGATGAAAACACGTGGATCATTGATATTGGAGCCTCGATACACATGACTAGATAAAGTGGACAACTTCATACTCTATCAAGGGAACCATCATCACATGTAGTGGAGCTAAGAGACAAAAAAAATTATGCATTCAAGGGCCTTGGATTTACATCATTGAAGCTGGAAAGTGGAGCAAACCTTCACATCAACAACATCCTCTCTGTCCCAGGTTTGAAAAAGAATTTAATTTACATTTCTTGTTTAGAATACAAAGGAGGTAGGGTTTCTTTTATAGATGGTAAAGTTTTTGTTTTGGTAAAAGATTCAAGTATTGAAAAGGAAAAGGTTATTGGAGTTCATGAAGGAAGACTATATAGAGTTATAACACCATTTCCTGAAGCCCTAGTTCACATGGAGATCAACCCTATCAAAATTTGGCATAGAAGATATGGGAATATTAGTTAAAGGTAATACCCTCTCTTAGTCAAATGGTAAAAGGAATCCCCAACATCAAGGAAGATCATGAAGGTGTATTCAAGGGATATGCTTTGGGAAATAATTCTAGGAAACCTTTTACAAGTAGTGACACAAGGTCTAAAGAGATATTAGACCTCATTCATTTTGATGTATGTGGGCCAATGTCTAATAAATATATTGGAGGCGATATTTACTATGTGACCTTCATTGATGATCACTCTAGAAAGACATGGTCCTATCTTCTCAAGACACATGACAAAGTATTTGGAAAATTCAAGGAATTAATATCTGAAGTTTAGACCTTAACCGAAACAAAGATAGATACTTTGAGATCCGACAATGGAGGGTAATAATCTTCAAAATATTTTATTGCATATTGTAAATAAGAAGGTATTAAGAGAGAGCTCATTGTTCCCTACAACCTCGAGCATAATGGAGTTGATGAAAGGAAAAACAAAACCATTGAAGGATGCATAAGGACTATGATATTTGATTAAGATATACCAAAATTTATATGGGGAGAAATAATAATGACAACAATATATATACAAAATATAAGTCCTCATATAATCCTTGATAATATGACACCAGAAGAAGCATTCACAGGGAAAAAGGCATGCGTAGACCACCTTTGAATCTTCGGGTGTCTCGCATACATCCATGTTCCAAAATACAAGCAAAAGAATTTGGACTCTACAAGTATAAAAGGCATCTTCGTTGGATATATCCTTTAATCAAAGGCTTATAAAATATACATCAAGGAAGGAAGAAAAATCTAAGTTAGCAGGGATGTTATATTTGTTGAAAACCATGCCTATAAAAGATCCAAGGATATACCAATCGAATCCGATGAGGAAGATGTGCCAGTATTTAAAGAATAGAGCATCATGAAAAGTCACCTACAAACCATGGAGAAGAAGAAGAAGGTCCAAGTGAGCCTATTCAACCTATAATCATTCCTGAAATGAATAAGAGGCCGAATTGATTAAAATATACACTTGAAGATGCCGAAGGACATGGAGCAACAAAAGGATATTTTAGAGAAAGAAAAATACAGAATAGATATTCAAGATATGCAACATACATGATGAAATATATATAAGTAGAACCAACTACCTTTGAAGAAGCTGCCGATAAAGAAGAATGGAAGAAGGAAACACAAGAATAATATCAATCCATCATGAAGAATGGGGTGGGGGAAATTGTTACTAGACCCTGTGACAAATATGTTGTCACTTCAAAATGGATCTACAAAATCAAACATGCCCATTGATGGAAGCATAAATAAATAGAAATCTAGATTCATCTCAAGGGGTTTGTCACAAAAGGAAGGAATAAACTATGAAGAAACCTTCTCTCCTACTGCCGTGTATACTACTATAAGATCTTTGGTTTCACTAGGTGCTGCTATCGGATGAAATATACATCAAATGGATGTCAAAATAGAAGTTCTGAATGGAACCATTGATGGAGAAGTATATATTGAACAACCAAAATGATATGAGATAAATAGCAGGGATACACATGTTTGCAGACTCAAGAATTATCTATATGGCTTGAATCAAACTCCTAGGGATTGGTATGCATGAATGGATGCATATATTTTAAGGATTGGGTTCGTCAAAATTTCTCCCGAAGAAAACCTTTACATAAATATAATGAAGAATGAACAAATAATTACAATACTATATGTGGATGCTTTTTTTATTACAGGTGTAGAGTGCATAATTCTAGAATGCAAGAAAACGTTGGAAACAAAATTTAAAATGAAAGATCTGGAACTCATGCACTATTACTTGGGCTTGGAATTCTGGCAGAAACACAGTGAGATATATCTAATTGGTCAAGGAAAGTACATAATAAATATGTTACAAAATTTCAGTATGATGGATTCCAAGCCTATGATTACCATGATCATAAATATCAAGAAATTGAGAAGCTACGACTCTAGTCTCGTCGATAATACAAACTATCATAAGTTGGTGGGATCTATAATGTACTTGGTGAATATGAGACCTAATATATGTTTTGATGTAAATTTTCTCAGTAAATTTAAGTTGGAGCCTTGTCATGACCATTGTATAGCTTCCAAGCATATCTTGAGATACCTACGTGGTACAATTCTTCACTGCCTGAAGTATGGTGGAAAGGAAGTCAAGTTAATAGGTTTTATCAATTTCGATTGGGGTAGCAGTGAGACTGATGGAAGGAGCACTACTGGTGGCTGTTTTAGTTTGGTATCTGCAATGATTTCATGGATAAGTAGAAAGCAATCTCATATTGTGTGAATTAGTGCCAAAGCTAAATATGTTGCTACATGTGAAGTAAGGAAAAAAGATGTTTGGTTAAGAAAACTCTTGTCATATTTGTTTGGAAAGCCTCTAAATCCTACAGTGATAAATTGTGATAATCAACACAACATTAAGATGTCTAAAGACCTCGTATTCCATGCCAAGATGAAGCATATCAACAACAAGTACCATTACATTAGGAGTTTCGTACAAGATGGGTCGTGAAGCTAAAATATATTCCGACAGATGAACATGTAGCTGATGTGTTGAAAAAGTACCTTCTCAATAAGAAGCTTGTATATTTTAGAAGCATGCTTGGATTGGTTGATGCTACAAATTTAGTTGATAGGGAGAGATGAAGAATATTTTGGAAACAATATGCTTGAGAGGACATTTGGTTGACCTATGTGTTGATGTCTAGATCTCAAAGAAGGGAGGGTGGTGTTGATCATGGAGCTTTGACCATGGATACACACCGATATCCATAGGTTGGTGATAGAGCTTAAAAGCCTGATGGTACCTAGAGAGGCTAAAGCTTGAGTTCACCTTTGTCCCACCTGATTAGAGTACCCTGTTCAAGTATATAATCTGTAGCGCTGCGTATGATATAACTCTTCGTAGTTCATATAAATTTGAGATCTTCCATGTACCTTTATATGTATGTAATTATGGATACCTCCCTAGTTAAGATGGAGTGTTGAAAAATGTAACTAGTGCCAGTCTTCATAATTGTATTTGTCAAAATAAATTTTTTTATTAAAGAAAATTACTTATTAAAGCATGGGTTTAAGGATGGGTTTCATGCTTGGGTCAATGTTTTCTAGGTTAAAGCCTCCATTGAAGGCTTATAGGTTTTGTCTTGAGTCATTAGAGTCATTTTCATTTTTATTAGACCCTTATTGGGCTTCTGTATCATGTAAAAAAATTTATTTTTGAGTCAAAATGGTTATTTGTCATCTCCACACCAAGCCGAACTTGTCCCCATGAAGTCAACCTACATTATGGAAATTTGATCTAGAATAAAGGATATATATAGAGAGGCAACTTGACCTATTTGGCACACTCACTCATCAAGTTTGATCTATAAGAAATAGAAGTAGAAAAAGAGAGTGAAGTAGTTGGAGAAGGAAAAAATAAGTTTGGAAGACTGAAAACGAGTTCTTAGGCTATTTATCTCTCACACGTGCGAATTTTTTGGACAATTTTTGGGGTCGAAATTTTGAATTTGTTGTAGGTCCAAAATTCTATAGCTCGGGGCCGAAAACCCGTTGCTGGGGGCTAAAATTCTGGATTGTAGCTACTACTGGGAAGCTATCACTTGGAGACTTTGATAGGGATCATCTATTGGAAGGAAGGGGTGAATTGGTGATTGGAGGAGGTCTTTATCTAGGTATAGAGAGTCTTGAATTGTATCATCTTGATTTGAATCTACTAGTGGAAGAGTTGGATTTGGTTTTCCCCTTGGAGGGGTTTTTCCCTAGATGAGTGCCTACATCTTGTGTCTCAGTGTTCTTGTGGTCTTCATATACATATAATCTGGTAATTTATTGTTGAAATATAAACTTATAAATAAGTAAAAGAAGAAAATGTAATTCACAAGTAATTATCAAGAAAAAAGAATCAAACCCTAAGTCCTATAAGCATTGATTTTTCAACAAGAACATGATTGAATTTCCATATAAAATGGAAAAGGAAGGAAAATATCAACTTAAGAATAAAGGGACAAAATACTCACATTATAAGTAGTTTGGGAAGAGTTTTAAGTTTTTATTATGTAATTCCCCCTATGGATTAATTTCCCAAGGGAGGAAGAAGTAGCCTATCCAATCCCATAGGCTATATTCTTTGATAAAAGGGTAAACCCATTATCTAATATTATGGGGCGACATTGGGTAAAATTTGGGGTCGCTGGGTAAAAAATCCCAAATTAGGGGCTACAATTGTAACCCCTCATACTAATTTAAGGATAAGAACCTCCGCAAGGAAATATATAAATATGAGATAGTTAGAATCATTTTCTCATAATTGATTTGCATTGGAATATCTCTATTTTCTTTGAATTGAGGCTCTAAGGCTCTTAAGACCCCTTTTCACTTTGTATAGTTTAGGTGGTGGTGATCCCACTCTAGTTAGTCACCCTATTTTATCTGTCCTATTACAACATATTCTTTGGAGTAACTTGGTCCTATTTTAGCAAGAAAGTAAGCAATTTTTCTAGTTATTCTCTTGGTCAATAAGTTCGGTTTCTAGAATAATGAAGGTATTCCTATGGATGTATGCCATTTAAAGTTTGATATAAGAATAAAAAAGATACTTTGTGAATTCTTGTGGTGAGGGAGGTCCTCCTTGAGGCACCTATTACTAATAGTGTCCAACAAGGCCCTTACTCAGGGAAACACTTGCTGTTCTGTGTTGTTACTAAATATTTGATATGTCCATCGAAAAAGGAGTGAGGGTTTGGTCACTATAACATTATGGGAAGTGAGGTTTTTTGGATGGTTCTATCAGGTGGCCACAAGGCCCGAGGACTGCAGGGCCTGATTCGGGGTAATTGTAGTCATCATTAAGCGTCTAAGCATTCGAGGCACAAGTATAGGTCCCAATGTAACAAAATTCCCTTAGGACCTAAAATGAATGATAGTTTCCTTTCTTGAGGCTAACTAGAGGGTATTTAGGAATAAATATATCAGAATAAGGACTCTATGAGGAAGTAGGATCTTACTCTTGGATGGTAAGTCTCACATAAAATTAGATTGGTCAACTGTTTCATCCAAATCGACCAAGCACAACCAACATTACTCCTAATAGGAAGATTGGTTGAGGTAGGGTTTGCTACAACCCTTGCTTGGTAGTGGGAGTTTGGGAAAAACATAATAGTAGCAATAGTCCTGTAGATTTACATGGGAAGTAGTGAGTAGTTGAATTAGTTAAATATTAATAGCCATTTAGTTCTGTTATTAATTATTGAAGGTTGAGCTACTGCTTGCAGTAGTCCTAGATGGACTGTGAATTTTGATTTGTACTATTGAATATTTTTTATGCAATTCATTTTATTCCACTAACATATTGTTGAAAGTTATTGTGACTTTAGATCAAAGTTGGTTACATGTTGTCAACCCTAAGGGTAAAACTTCCATAGGGAATTTATAGTGGTATCAAAGTTGGCTCACCCTTCCACGTTGTGAGCTTTTGGGTTGATGCCACTGACCTAAGATCTTCATCGAAGGCTATGATGGAGGATTGGAACAATTAGTGTTGGGAAAATACCAGTCAAACTATAGCTGCTCGATGGAAGAAAAATCAACAAATGATAACTTCGATTTTTTCCCAATTGGATAATAATGTGGGTAACAATCACCATATTTATACTTAGCCTAATAACCCCGAAAAATATAGCACGAGGACATCAAACTAGAAGACTCTGAGGCCTTGTATGCCATAATTACTACATGGGAAAAAAATGGAATTGTGTACCACTAGAATAGAACATAGATACTTTAGATTATTAGAGGGAATACTAGATACTAGTAGAAGGTACCCAGGAAACCATGACCTTTTAGGAATTCCATGGCATTAAGTATGAAGGCAGGGGAAGGAAATAAAAATAAATCATGAGGAATTAGAATGATTGTTGGACTAACCCTATCCGTTATCTTCATCAGTTTCCATATGAGGAACAACCATTGAAGGAATGAGTAACGGGGATAAGCCTTTCAAATATCTGTGGTAGTAAGAGTAATCATAAATCTACAAGCAACACGACTCAAAGTAAGTATGAGAATGATGATAAGTCTAAGAAAGGTTTACATAATGGATAGAATCTATCCAGTAATAACATGTTTCCATGTTTATTGATGAGAACTATGAGTTTGAATCCTATGGTATCTTAATGAAGGAAAAGAAAGAGACTGAAAACAATATCAAGTTTGGGAAGAGTGAAAGTAGTGGCTCATTTGAAAATGGAACAAGGGGGGAGGTGAGCTTAATATAGAAATCCATCAAGTATATCCAAGTTAAAATACTAATGGAAATGATTTAGAACCTTTTTTTGCTAATGATTTAAGGATATTTGGTGATTGTCCAATAAAGTAATGGAATTTTGGTGAAAATGAAAGCGAGGATGATCTTGGCTATATCAAGAAGCTTGTGGAGGATGATGCTTGTACTTTGACTCATGAGATATATTTTCTCAATAATGATGTACAAAGTAAGGAAGAAATCCAAAACACTATTTATGAAGAAGTTAAGAATGATGGCTAGAGAGGATCTATATGAAAATTACAAAGTAAGAAAGGTAATCTGAATCCAACAACACAATATACACCAAAATTTATTTATGCGGTGCCTGATGCTGAAGATGAATATTATACTCATAGGGATACAACAATTGTTGGTAAGGGTAAAGATATAGAAAATCAAACGCAAGGGATAAAATATTTAAAAAGAATGGCACTGATAGAACAACTAATAATGACCAAAAAATTGGAATATCTTCTGTAAATAATTCTGTGAAGAAACAAAGAATATCGTTAAGGGAGATTCACGATAGTCATAAAAGGAATCCAAAGGGGGGTACATAATCCTGAGCCTTAGATGTTGGAGAATAGAAATAAGCATAATATTTGTGAACAAGAAACAAAAGTCAAGTTCGATATTAAGAAGAAAAAAAGAGGTGTCAAAAATTTGACTATTGGTAAGAACAATTGTCAATATGATGGAGATAAGGATGCTATCATTTCTCTAGGGAAATATGAGAAGGCTTTTAGATTTCCAATTAAAATTTATGATATAGATATAAATAAAATTGAATTTGAGGTTCAAGAAATGATTCCTAGTGAAGGGGGTGCCCAACAACAAGGGGAATTGTTAAAAAAAATGATGCATCTAAAGTATTAATGTCCTTAAGTGACGGTGATATGTAAGCTATACAAAGCTCTACTAACCAGAATGCAAAAATATCAAATGGAAGTGTTTTACACAGAAAGACATTGCAGGGTATGCATTTAAACTTTTCATCCCATGAAAAAATCAGTGTTTCTTCTCCTTGTATAGATGAGGATGATGGAGATATGGCAATCATAAATGATAGTTTTCAAGATAGTAATGCTTTAATGAAGAAAAGGAAAAAAAAACCTCAAGAAGTGTGATTTGGGACTATATGGGCCTAGTGGAAAATTTATGGATTTTGGAAATGGAAGAGTCACTTTGAAAGAGATTGAAGTAAGTGGTTGTGTAAAAAAATACCATGGGTTGGAGTCCAAAGCTAATGTGGTTAAGCATAAAACTGATACTAATGAGCGTCTGCCTTTGGAAAAAATGGTGAGAGCTCATCTAATAAAGGAGTCTAGTAAAACACATGGACATATCAATGAAGATAACATGTCAAAGGCACTGGAGGGAACTCAGGTAAGTATTGCATATAAGATATATTTCCATAAAATGATGCTAATTGTAAATTTAGTATTTTAAGGACTTCAAAGACTATTCATCCTAAAAAGGAATCTTCACATTGTGAAAATTATGCTGTGTTGGGTGAATAATATACTTGTTTTCCACGAAATGATAATAAGTATCATCTTCAAAGAAGTTTTACAGATGATGAAGCTACATTACCACCCTAAAAAATAATTCATTGTGCTTTAGAGGAAATGTCTACATATGCTACTGAAGCTGCTTTTGTTTCTCAGGAAGTTGATTCCCTAAGAATAGAAACACAATATGATGGTAAATCAGTGTCTATTTGTATGAATAATGGAAATGAGTATGTTTCAAGGATAGAAGATCTTACAAAATGAGAAGTTTTTTTGGTTCCAAAAGATTCAATAAGAGATACAAAGATTTCAAAAATGTGCATAGATTCTGTTAGACTCCTATACCAATAGGTGTCATATTTCATGATTGACTTGATGGGATATGCAATATATTCATACCTTTTCTTGATGCAAAGGTTTTCCATATTATCAAAAATCAAAAAATTTAAAAAATGTAAAAAGGGGATACCCTAAAAGAAAAATCAAAGGGTGAAAGAATAAAAATGGCCAAAAAAGTAAAAGAAAATGAACCCCACCAAAAGAAAGGCCAAGGAAAGTGTGCAAGTCTAAATGCCACTACTTTTTGCTCTTTTGTAAAAAAACAAAATTGTGTGCAACTTGTATTTTATGCCAAAATTTATGAATATTCAAACAATTTAAGCTTGGGTAGTTCATTTTTCAATTTTATGTTTTAGAGATAGAGAATAAAATCTGACCAAATTGTTTAATCTTGGCAGATAAGTAGATAGGTAGAGTAAATAAAAAGAGCTCAACAGTTTAATCTGAGCCCTTGGATGTAATAAGGTTAGAATTAGATAGATTTCTATATGTAAAAGAAACAGTGTGATGAGGGTTTGCCAGTCTAAGTGCACCCTAATAAAGAAGAAAAAATGGTAGAGTAAAGTAGGTAGGGTAGGTAGATGTTGTTGCAGAATTACATGTGATAGAAAATGGCTCTAGATGTGTTAAATATTTTACTTTCATCACAGGTGCAAAGACAGACAATATACTGGAAGAATTGCAAGCAAGACAAAGTTAGATTATTGATTTCCTCTTTCATTTCTCCCTAAAAATTTCACTAATTTTCCCTAAGTACTAAGGTATTTAAAGATTAGAGGGGCTCAAGGCATTTCCTTGACTTTTGGAGGGACCAGAACCTCGGCCCAATAATTGGAAAAGCCTAAGTACTTAAATTCATTCATCATGACATTAATTCACTTCTAAAAACTCTTTTCCTAAGTAAATTCCCATTTTACTTAGGAAAATCATGCAATATTTCATAAAAACCCTATTTCATAAAAGCATAAGTTAAATACATTAACCTAATGCTTTACACTTAGCGCTTCATTTTCCATATTAATTTCTAATTTATTATTTAAATCCCTATAAGAATGACCTTTTCCTATTATATATAACTCCTTTTTTATAATACCCAAAAACCCATTTATTATAATTTTAGTCAAAGTATTTAAATCCCCACATGTTTAAATAAAACATCCTCATTATACTCCCTTTTGGCTAAAATATATCTTTATATTAATCTCGCCCCTTATGGTAATTAGATTACTTTGATTTAATTACCATATAATAGAAATACATTGAAGAAAAAACAGTTAAAACATGTTTTATTACGTGTTTTAAAATAACAAAGTTTTGTTTAAATAAAACTTCAAAGTAAACCTTCCCTTGTGTATTTTTCTTCCTCGACTCCCTTTACCCAAGGTTAAAACTATGACCCTTGTTAAAATTCCCGATACACATTACTTAAATGTAAGTCTTAACCTTGGTTAAATCCCAGTTTAAAACCTTTCCCGATCACTATTCCATGTTTTATAAAAGGATTAATTAACCCTCCAGGTTAATTAATAACCTGTATCCGCCAATCGAATCATCCCTGATGTGATTAATTCATAATAAATTACATTGGGCCCGCTCGTTATCTCTCCGCCATCTTCCGCGCCCAACGACCGTCTGATCGACTTGTCTGAGATCAACAGTTATTATCCATATCGCTAGCCATCCATGTCCGAACGATAACGCGTGATGGCTAAGCGGTTTTCTGGATCGTACAGATCCATGCGTCGTTCATCGTATGGAATCGCTGCCCATCCGCTCAAAACCGCCCTGTCCCAAAAGCGGTGCGATGGAAACCGCTTACCGCCTCCCCTGATGAAGCCTCCGTACTTGCTGACTTCTTTCATTATAAACCTGCCAACCTTTGATTTTGTGAATAAAACAAACATACCTGTGTCATTTTCACTGTCTCATGCAACAATTTTCGAAATCAATTGTCGAACTTTGCCAACCGCTACTTTGCTGAACAAGATTGCATTCGAGTGTCCAGAATTCATCCATCATTACCAGCACCTATTTTCATCAACGTTTGTTTCTTGGAAAACATGTATTTACCTAAATTCCCATTAAACTCTGTAAAAAACCTGGTTTTTTTTTAAATTCTACACGAGAAAACTGAAACAGAGTTCAGAACAGTTCCCAAAACTACATTTGCATTCCCGAACCTGTGATTGTGCTCATTTTTCATAAAAAACCCCGAATTCATTTCTAAATCCACAAGAACCAGAAATGCAAATTCCCGTGGCTTTGAATGTCGCACCCCTGAATGCTCCTCATAGAGATTTAGACTATCTGCCTCTAGTAGATAGGGATTTCCAAATGAAAAACCTTGTTCTCAGTGAAAATCCTCTTCGAACTTTTTGCTGCTGCAAAGAACCAGAATACCGGAAGCTAAATGGTGGAAAGAAATGTTTGAACTTTTGTAAAATTATCCTTACATATGTACTATAGCAAGTCATGATAAAGAAGGATAAAAGGATAAACAGAGGTTAGAAAGCATAACAGTTAAAGAGTATCAGTGGTTAAAGTGTATCAGGTAAAAGTCAGAGTGAAAGTTAAAATGAAGTTACAGAGCAGTCAAAGGTAAACAGTAAAAGTAATTACAGAGGTAGTAAAATAGTAAAAAGAGATGAAAATACTTTCACCAACATTTAATTTTATCTAAAGTGAAAGTAAAACAGTTAAAAGAACAAAAATGTGAAAAGATGAAAAACACAACAAGAAGGAACATTTTTGTAGAAATTTCATGCTTTAGTCATTTTTTGCAGAAACTATTGTGATCAATAAAAGATGAATTTTACACAACTGAAGGAGGTTTATGTTCTTAAGAGGATCATCTACAAAAACCTCTCTCATGTTTCTAACAGCTATTATGGTTTTGGAAATATTAAACAATGTTGGAAAACACTCTTTGCAGAAAATTCCAGTTAAGTCATCATTTTGCAGAGAATATTGTGGCCAATCCGAAATACATCATACGAAACAGAAGGATTTTTTTGTTCCTAAGAGACCTATCTACAAAAACCTATCTCACTTTTTTCACAGTGATTTCAGAATAAGAGACACATGCACATTATTAAAGGCTATTTTTCAGATTCTGTAAAACTCTGTTTTACACATGTTTTGGCAGAGCCTATTGTGCACAATTGGAGAGTCATTTTAGGAAAATTAAAGAGGTTTACTCACCAACATATTTATCTACAATAACCTCTTTCAATTTTTACATATCTATTACGGATTGAGAAATAAAAAGATATCATTGGACCCCAAGTTTGCAGAATTGTTGGAGCAGAATGCACAAAGAAAGGAAGCAGTTAGTGACTTGGATGCCTCATCATCAACTAAGAGTTGGATCAAATTCGAATTCTCCTATTTTTCATCACCTATCCATTAAATATAGTGCCAAATAGATGCATTAGTTTGAGTGTCCTTTACTTAAGTTCTATTTATGTAAAATAGTTGGAGAGATTTGTGAACTAATCTTGATATTTTTTCAAGATATTTTAGTTTAGAATTTGTATAAATACTTCACTCTTGGAAGTATTTTGGGGTGGATTTTTTATAATTTGCTGTAACATTGACTATTTGGAATAAAGTGCTATTGGAGAAATTTTTGTGCCTAAGTTGGATGATGAATTGAAGCGAAAGACTTTTTACAGGATTCATGTGTCAGACTACGGATCAATAAGTCATCTTTCTCTTGTGTTTTAAAGTCTTTATATCTGTTTATTATATCACCGTGTTTCATTTCTGAATGATCAATGAAAAGGAGTAAATCAGAAAGTGCTTAAGTGTAATATGATTTTAATCTTTGTTATTCTAATTGTTTTCTTCTAAACTGGTTTTAAACAGTGAATTCTTAATTGCTCCTGTTTTTCTAGTTTAAGCATTTTGATTATTTAATAAAGAATACTTAATTGCTCTTTGTTAATAATCACTCAATTTTCCCTCTTATAAATGTGTTGAAAGATTCTTAATTGCCTTTCATCCGTTTAGATTCCGTTACATTCACTTTAAGATTTATAATTGTTCTTTGTATGATTATCTTGCCCTGTGAAACCATCTTTTGCTAAGAGACTTAATCCAGTTAAGTTATCCTTTTTGACTCCATAATCCCAATGGACTAAACTACTCAATTTTGCCCTCAGTTATTGAATTCCACCGCCCAAATTCAAACAAAACCCCTGAACTTTATAACTAGCCTAATATCTTCTAAAACAAAGCTAAATTCTACAGAGAGAGCCCTCTCTGGGTACAGATTGGCTAAATTCTGTACCTAAAATATTGGTTTGTGGTTAGCTCGGACCCCTTTCCTCTTCCCAAAAACTTCAAGGAAAATCTGAGTGATAACATAGTGGCGACTCTGCTGGGGAGCTGAATAATTTTATTGTTACTGTGTTTACTTTATAAACTACAGACAGCCTGAAGTTAGCCAGGTAGCCTTTGAACTGCTTTTGCTTTGCAATTGCATAGTAAATAAATGCTACTTCAGTCTATCTCCAGTCTAGTTTATGAAATGAACTTTGGTTTTAGACATTTAATCAGTTCCTCTAGTTAAATAAATCTTTAAGAAAATTTAAATCCAATATCAGAAACTTCTTAAAGAGATTGTTGAAGTTGTATTATTTATTCCATTTAAACCTTTTTCCTCAGAAATATTTTACAGGTTCAGATCTGATCTATGATGGTGGAAAATGATCAGACACACAAAGGTTAAAATCATCCACCTGGCGACTCCAAATCCGTTTCACAATCAAGACTCCACTTGAGGAATGAACCTGGAAGAAAAATATGGAAAGATCAGGATTTCAACTTGGATCTTAATCCAAGACATTATGTTCTTTCACGTTAAGAATGGTTTTCAATATGTATTGTATTTTATATAAGGATCTAACTTGGTTGTACAAATACCGTGCCCTTTCATTATGGCTGATTTTCAAGATGATCCAAGAATAAAACAAAGATATGCTCCCATGAGCAGAGATCACATACCTGGATTTCCACAAAAACTACCAAAGGTAAATTGGAGTGAAAATCTGCCCAAATTTCAAGATGAGAACATTGATGATCCTTTATTACATCTCATTAAATTTCATATACACTCATCAAGATTTAAGGGTGATTGGCATGAATATTGCCTCATGAAAATATTCATGGTAACCTTAGAAGGAAAAGCAAGAGAATGGTATGAAGCTCTCAAACCTGCAAGTTTGTTTTCTCTAAAATATTTTCATAAGGTATTTTATGAGCATTACAAAGAAGATTTTCCATCTTTATCATTAGCTGAAAATTGTTGTGATCAAGCTGAAGATATTATACATTACCTTAAATATATTGATGAAGATTTTGGAAATTGGTTTCTTGAAGATTTATTAGAAGAAGTCCAAAACTTTCATTCTCAAGTTAAATGTCATAATAATCAAGAGGAGTTAAACAAAGATGAAATAAATCAGGAGATAAATCAAGATCCACAAAACCCCTTTGTATTAACAAATGATGTTTCATTTAATGTTTTGAATGGAGTTAAAGAAAATAAACAACCTCATGATCAACTTTTAGATAAGGGAATTTTTTTTTTTCATTTCAATCTAAGAATTCAGAGATTCCCAACCCCCCTCACCGAAGAAGAAATCAATTTGCTTCTAAACATGCAACCATCCTCAAAATATTTACATAATGAAGAAATTGTTTCTACTTCTTCTAATGTTGATGAATGTACAAAAGTTTTTATCCCTGAAGGGACAGAAGAACAAGTTGATGCTCATGTTATTCTACCTTCCCAAAAAGGGGCATTGCTTGATATCATGCCTATTGAACAAAACAATGATTTTCAAACAGAATGTAACCAATCTAATCAAGATATATTAGGATTGTTGGAAGAAAAATCTGCTGATCCATTGTTTATAATTGATGACATTCCTTCTTCTGAAAATTTTCCTAAATATGATCAGTATGATGATAATTATGTTCTCCCAATTTAAGATAATTTCCCAGAATAATCACTAGCTATTTTGAGGGATGAGATATTAGAACTCCAGCTTGATGAGGATTTTATAAGAGCTTTATTTCTTCTTTTCAAATCAAGAAAATATTCTCCTAAATTGAAAATATGTGTTCTCCAGATAATTTCTGAAAATTATGAAAATGAAATCAAACTTTTGCATTCTCAAATTCAGTCATACAATTTCCGAAATCCTAAAGAATTCTTTGAAAATCTTCCTTCTCCTAAGCAAGAGGAAATTGTACTATCTTTTGACTTGCATATTGAGGATGATTATTCTTTCAAACACAAGACTGAAGAAATAGTTTCAAGGATTAATATTCAGAATACAACTGAGCAACTAGTCATTGAAGGCCTAGAAACACAAATCATACATTATGCTTTTAATGATCCTATAGCAAATTATATGGAGAATATTTTTAGCTCAAATTTGCAAATATGTTTTATCTATGAGGATCAAATATATCAGCAATTGCCATTTCACATCTTATCATTGATTATAAAGGCACATGATCATAATATACTCCCAATTTTGATCACAAGCAATCAAGTTATCCATTTATTTTTACAGCTACTTGATTGGCTTCATTGGCATTTTTGTATTACCTGATTCAATAAGATTTTTAGTAGATTGAGTAGGTAGATGAGTGCCAATAAGCTCAGAATTTTGAGCATTTTTTTTTTTAGTTGTCAATTTTCAGCTAGTTTTTCATTAAGTTGGTTTGAAATTTTTTATGTGTTGTTTTAGTTTCAGATCAGATTTCAGGTTGCAGAAAAAGGACTATATTCAATTCAATATTTTCAGCCACAACAAATGCATGTTTGAGATTGGACCAAGGCAGAAGATTCCCAACTGGGAAACAAACTTTTAAGTGGATAGTAACTTACTGGAGTTGAAGCCCGAGGAGAAGGCCCTAAGCTTCAGAAGTATTACTGTCATACATACAATAAATCAACAAGTAGAAGAAGATTCCATGGTTCAACCAAAATAATTTTGAGGGTAACTGACCTGCTGTTCTTGACTTTTCACCAGGAAAGCCATCCCTAAGTGGAGCTAGTGTTAGACTCCTATACCAATAGGTGTCATATTTCATGATTGACTTGATGGGCTATGCAATATGTTCATACATTTTCTTGATGCAAATGTTTTCCATATTATCAAAAATCAAAAAATTTAAAAAATGTAAAGAGGGTATACCCTAAAAGAAAAATCAAAGGGTGAAAAGAATAAAAATGGCCAAAAAAGTAAAAGAAAATGAACCCCACCAAAAGAAAGGCCAAGGAAAGTGTGCAAGTCTAAATGCCACTACTTTTTGCTCTTTTGTAAAAAACAAAATTGTGTGCAACTTGTATTTTATGCCACAATTTATGAATAGTCAAATAGTTTAAGCTTGGCTAGTTCATTTTTCAATCTTATGTTTTAGAGATAGAGAATAAAATCTGACCAAACTGTTTAATCTTGACAGATAAGTAGATAGGTAGAGTATATAAAAAGAGTTCAACAGTTTAATTTGAGCCCTTGGATGTAATAAGGTTAGAATTAGATAGATTTCTATATGTAAAAGAAAAAGTGTGATGAGGGTTTTCCAGTCTAAGTGCACCCAAATAAAGAGGAAAAAATGGTAGAGTAAAGTAGGTAGGGTAGGTAGATGTTGTTGCAGAATTACATGTGATAAATAATGGCTCTAGATGTGTTAAATCTTTTACTTTCATCACAAGTGCAATGGCAGACAATATACTGGAAGAATTGCAAGCAAGGCAAAGTCAGATTATTAACTTCCCCTTTCATTTTTCCCTAAAAAATTCATTAATTTCCCCAAAGTACTAAGGTATTTAAAGATTAGAGGGGCTCAAGGCATTTCCTTGACTTTTGGAAGGACCGGACCCTCGACCCAATAATTGGAAAAACCTAAGTACTTAAATTCATTCATCATGACATTCATTCACTTCTAAAAAATCTTTTTCTAAGTAAAATCCCATTTTACTTAGGAAAATCATGCAATATTTCATAAAAACCCTATTTCATAAAAGCATAAGTTAAATACATTAACCTAATGCTTTACACTTAGCGTTTCATTTCCCATATTAATTTCTAATTTATTATTTAAATCCCTATAATAATGACCTTTTCCTATTATATATAACTCCTTTTTTATAATACCCAAAAACCCATTTATTATAATTTTAGTCAAAGTATTTAAATCCCCACATTTTTAAATAAAACATCTTCATTATACTCCCTTTTGGCTAGAATATATCTTTATATTAATCCCGCCCCTTATGGTAATTAGATTACTTTGATTTAATTACCATATAATAGAAATACATTGAAGAAAAAACAATTAAAACATGTTTTATTACGTGTTTTAAAATAACAAAGTTTTGTTTAAATCAAACTTCAAAGTAACCCTTCCCTTGTGTATTTTTCTTCCTCGACTCCCTTTACCCAAGGTTAAAACTATGACCCTTGTTAAAATTCCCGATACACATCCCTTAAATGTAAGTCTTAACCTTGGTTAAATCTTAGTTTAAAACCTTTCCCGATCACTATTCCATGTTTTATAAAAGGATTAATTAACCCTCCAGGTTAATTAATAACCTGTATCCGCCAATCGAATCATCCCTAATGCGATTAATTCATAATAAATTACATTGGGCCCGCTCGTTATCTCTCCGCCATCTTCCACGCCCGACGACCGTCTGATCGACTTGTCTGAGATTAACGCTTATTATCCATATCGCTAGCCATCCACGTCCGAACGATAACGCGCGACGGCCAAGTGGTTTTCTGGATCGTACAGATCCATGCGTCGTTCATCGTGTGGAATCGCTGCCCATTCGCTCAAAACCGCCCTGTCCCAAAAGCGATGCGATGGAAACCGCTTACCGCCTCCCTTGACGAAGCCTCCGTACTCGCTGACTTCATTCATTAAAAACCCGCCAACCTTAGATTTTGTGAATAAAACAAACATACCCGCGTCATTTTCACTGTCTCATGCAACGATTTTCGAAATCAACTGTCGAACTTTGCGAACCGTTACTTTGCTGAACAAGATTGCATTCGAGTGTCCAGAATTCATCCATCATTACCAGCACCTGTTTTCATCACCATTTATTTCCTGGAAAACAGGTATTTACCTAAATTCCCATTAAAATCTGTAAAAAACTTGGTTTTGTTTTAAATTCTACACAAGAAAACTGAAACAGAGTTCAGAACAGTTCCCAAAACTACATTTGCATTCTCGAACCTGTGATTGTGCTCATTTTTCATAAAAAACCCCAAATTCATTTCTGAATCCACAAGAACCAGAAATGGAAATTCCCGTGGCTTTGAATGTCGCACCCCTGAATGATCCTAACAGAGATTTAGACTATCTGCCTCTAGTAGATAGGGATTTCCAAATTAAAAACCTTGTTCTCAGTGAAAATTCTCTTCGAACTTTTTGCCGCTGCAAAGAACCAGAATACCGGAAGCTAAATGGTGGAAAGAAATGTTTGAACTTTTGTAAAATTATCCTTACATATGTACTATAGTAAGTCATGATAAAGGAGGATAAAAGGATAAACAAAGGTTAGAAATCATAACAGTTAAAGAGTATCAGTAGTTAAAGTGTATCAGGTAAAAGTCAGAGTGAAAGTTAAAATGAAGTTACAGAGAAGTCAAAGGTATACAGTAAAACTAATTACAGAGGCAGTAAAATGGTAAAAAGAGATGAAAATACTTTCACCAACATTGAATTTTATCTAAAGTGAAAGTAAAACAGTTAAAAGAACAAAAATGTGAAAAGATGAAAAACACAACAAGAAGGAACATTTTTGCAGAAATTTCATGCTTTAGTCATTATTTTGCAGAAACTATTGTGATCAATCCAAGATTAATTTTGCAAAACTGAAGGAGGTTTATGTTCTTGAGAGGATCATACACAAAAACCTCTCTCACTTTTCTAACATCGATTATGGTTTTGGAAATATTAAACAATGTTGGAAAACTCTTTGCAGAAAATTTCAGTTAAGTCATCATTTTGCAGAGAAGACTGTGGCTAATCCGAAATACATCATACAAAGATGAAAGAGGTTTTTGTTCCTAAGAGACCTATCTACAAAAACCTATCTCACTTTTTTCACAGTGATTTCAGAATCAGAGATACATGCACATCTTTAAAGGTTATTTTTCATATTTTGTAAAACTTTGTTTTACACATCTTTTTGCAGAGCTTATGGTGCACATCTGGAGAGGAATTTTAGGAAACTTAAAGAGGTTTATCTCACCAAAATATTTATCTACAATAACCTCTTTCAATTTAATACATATCTATTACGGATTGAGAAATAAAAGATATCATTAGACCCTAAGTTTGCAGAATTGTTGGAGTAGAATGCACAAAGAAAGGAAACAGTTAGTGACTTGGATGCCTCATCATCAACTAAGAGTTGGATCAAATTTGAATTATCCTCTTTGTCATCACCCATCCATAGAAAATAGTGCCAAATAGATGCATTAGTTTGAGTGTCCTTTACTTAAGTTCCATTTATGTAAAATAGTTGGAGAGATTTGTGAACTAATCTTGATATTTTTCAAGATATTTTAGTTTAGAATTTGTATAAATACTTCACTCTTGGAAGTATTTTGTGGTGGATTCTTAGACTTTGCTGTAACATTGACTATTTTGGAATAAATTTCTATTGGATAAATTTTTTGTGGCTAAGTTGGATGATGAATTGAAGCGAAAGACTTTTACAGGATTCATGTGTCAGATTACGGATCAATAAATCATCTTTCTCTTGTGTTTTAAAGTATTTATATATGTTTATTATATCACTGTGTTTCATTTCTGAATGATCAATGAAAATGAGTAAATCAGAAATTTCTTAAGTGTAATCTGATTTTAATCATTGTTATTCTAATTGTTTTCTTCTAAACTGGTTTTAAACAGTGAATTGTTAATTGCTCCTGTTTTTCTAGTTTAAGAATTTTGATTATTTAATAAATAATACTTAATTGCTCTTTGTTAATAATCACTCAATTTTCCCTCTTATAAATGTGTTGAAATATTCTTAATTGCCTTTCATCCGTTTAGATTCCGTTCCATTCACTTTAAGATTTATAATTGTTCTCTGTTTGATTATCTTGCCATGTGAAACCATCTTTTGCTAAGAGACTTAATCCAGTTAAGTTATCCTTTTTGACTCCATAATCCCAATGGACTAAAATACTCAAATTTTCTCTCAGCTATTGAATTCCACCACCCAAATTCAAACAAAACCCCTGAACTTTATAACTAGCCTAATATCTTCTAAAACAAAGCTAAATTATACAGAGAGAGCCCTCTCTGGGTACAGATTGGCTAGATTCTGTACCTAAAAGATTGGTTTGTGGTTACCTCGGACCCCTTTCCTCTTCCCAACAACTTCAAGGAAAATCTGAGTGATAACATAGTGGCGATTCCGCTGGGGAGCTGAATAATTTTATTGTTACTGTGTTTACTTTATAAACTACAGACGGAGCCTGAAGTTAGCCAGGTAGCCTTTGAACTGCTTTTGCTCTGCAATTGCATAGTAAATAAATGCTACGTCAGTATATCTCCGGTCTAGTGTGATGAACTAAAATTTGGTTTCAGACATTTAATCAGTTTCTCTAGTTAAATAAATATTTAAGAAAATTTAAATCCAATATCAGAAACTTCTTAAAGAGATTGTTGAAGTTGTATTATTTACTCCATTTAAACCTTTTTCTTCAGAAATATTTTACAGGTTCAGATCTGATATATGATGGTGGACAATGATTAGACACACAAAGGTTAAAATCATCCACCTGGCGACTCCAAATCCATTTCACAATCAAGACTCCACTGGAGGAATGAACCTGGAAGAACAATATGGAAAGATCAGGCTTTCAACTTGGATCTTAATCCAAGACATTATGTTCTTTCACGTTAAGAACGATTTTCAATATGTATTGTATTTTATATAAGGATCTAACTTGGTTGTACAGATACCGTGCCCTTTCATTATGGCTGATTTTCAAGATGATCCAAGAATAAAACAAAGATATGCTCTCATGAGCAGAGATCACATACCTGGATTTCCACTCAAACTACCAAAGGTAAATTGGAGTGAAAATCTGCCCAAATTTCAAGATGAGAACATTGATGATCCTTTATTACATCTCATTAAATTTCATATACACTAATCGAGATTGAAGGGTGATTGGCATGAAGATTGCCTCATGAAAATATTCATGGTAACCTTAGAAGGAAAAGCAAGAGAATGGTATGAAGCTCTCAACCCTGCAAGTTTGTTTTCTCTAAAAGATTTTCATAAGGTATTTTATGAGCATTACAAAGAAGATTTTCCATCTTTATCATTAGCTGAAAATTGTTGTGATCAAGCTGAAGATCTTATACATTACCTTAAATATATTGATGAAGATTTTGGAAATTGGTTTCCTGAAGATTTATTAGAAGAAGTCCAAAACTTTCATTCTCAAGTTAAATGTCATAATAATAAAGAGGAGTTAAACAAAGATGAAATAAATCAGGAGATAAATCAAGATCCACAAAACCCTTTTGTATTAACAAATGATGTTTCATTTAATGTTTTGAATGGAGTTAAAGAAAATAATCAACCTCATGATCAACTTTTAGATAAGGGAAAAAACAATTGTCATTTCAATCTAAGAATTCAGAGATTCCCACTCCCCCTCACTGAAGAAGAAATCAATTTGCTTCTAAACATGCAACCATCCTCAAAATATTTACATAATGAAGAAATTTTTTCTACTTCTTCTAATGTTGATGAATGTACAAAAGTTTTTATCCATGAAGGGACAGAAGAACAAGTTGATGCTCATGTTATTCTACCTTCCCAAAAAGGCGCATTGCTTGATATCATGCCTATTGAACAAAACAATGATTTTCAAACAGAGTGCAACCAATCTAATCAAGATATATTAGGATTGTTGGAAGAAAAATCTACTGATCCATTGTTTATAATTGATGACATTCCTTCTTCTGAAAATTTGCCTAAATATGATCAGTATGATGATAATTATGTTCTCCCAATTCAAGATAATTTCCCAGAACAATCACTAGCTATTTTTAGGGATGAGATATTAGAACTTCAGCTTGATGAAGATTTTCTAAGAGCTTTCTTTCTTCTTTTGAAATCAAGAAAATATTCTCCTAAACTGAAAATATGTGTTCTCAAGATAATTTCTGAAAATTATGAAAATGAAATCAAACTTTTGCATTCTCAAATTCAGTCATACAATTTCCGAAATCCTAAAGAATTCTTTGAAAATCTTCCTTCTCCTAAGCAAGAGGAAATTGTACTATCTTTTGACTTGCATATTGAGGATGATTATTCTTCCAAACACAAGACTGAAGAAACAGTTTCAAGGATTAATATTCAGAATACAACTGAGCAACTAGTCATTGAAGGCCTAGAAACACAAATCATACATTATGCTTTTAATGATCCTATAGCAAATTATATGGAGAATATTTTTAGCTCAAATCTGCAAACATGTTTTATCTATGAGGATCAAATATATCAACAATTTCCATTTCACATCTTATCATTGATTATAAAGGCACATGATCATAATATACTCCCAATTTTGATCACAAGTAATCAAGTTATCCATTTATTTTTACAGCTACTTGATTGGCTTCATTGGCATTTTGGTATTACCTGATTCAATAAGATTTTTAGTAGATTGAGTAGGTAGATGAGTGCCAATAAGCTCAGAATTTTGAGCATTTTTTTTTTAGTTGTCAATTTTCAGCTAGTTTTTCATTAAGTTGGTTTGAAAATTTTTATGTGTTGTTTTATTTTCAGATCAGATTTCAAGTTGCAGAAAAAGGACTATATTCAATTCAATATTTTCAGCCACAGCAAATGCATGTTTGAGATTGGACCAAGGCAGAAGATTTCCAACTGGGAAACAAAGTTTTAAGTGTATAATAACTTACTGGAGTTGAAGCCCGAGGAGAAGGCCCTAAGCTTCAGAAGTATTACTGTCATACATACAATAAAGCAACAAGTAGAAGAAGATTCCATGGTTCAACCAAAATCATTTTGAGGGTAACTGACCTGCTGTTCTTGAATTTTCACCAGGAAAAGCCATCCCCAAGTGGAGCCAGTGTTAGACTCCTATACCAATAGGTGTCATATTTCATGATTGACTTGATGGGCTATGCAATATGTTCATACCTTTTCTTGATGCAAAGGTTTTCCATATTATCAAAAATCAAAAAATTTAAAAAATGTAAAGAGGGTATACCCTAAAAGAAAAATCAAAGGGTGAAAAGAATAAAAATGGCCAAAAAAGTAAAAGACAATGAACCCCACCAAAATAAAGGCCAAGGAAAGTGTGCAAGTCTAAATGCCACTACTTTTTGCTCTTTTGTAAAAAACAAAATTGTGTGCAACTTGTATTTTATGCCACAATTTATGAATAGTCAAACAGTTTAAGCTTGACTAGTTCATTTTTCAATTTTATGTTTTAGAGATAGAGAATAAAATCTGACCAAACTGTTTAATCTTGGTAGATAAGTAGATAGGTAGAGTAAATAAAAAGAACTCAACAGTTTAATTTGAGCCCTTGGATGTAATAAGGTTAGAATTAGATAGATTTCTATATGTAAAAGAAAAAGTGTGATGAGGGTTTGCCAGTATACGTGCACCCTAATAAAGAAGAAAAAATGGTAGAGTAAAGTAGGTAGGGTAGGTATATGTTGTTGCAGAATTACATGTGATAGATAATGGCTCTAGATGTGTTAAATCTTTTACTTTCATCACAAGTGAAAAGGAAGACAATATACTGGAAGAATTGCAAGCAAGGCAAAGTCAGATTATTAACTTCCCCTTTCATTTTTCCGTAAAAATTTCAGTAATTTCCCCTAAGTACTAAGGTATTTAAAGATTAGAGGGGCTCAAGGCATTTCCTTGAATTTTGGAGGGACCGGACCCTCGGCCCAATAATTGGAAAAGCCTAAGTACTTAAATTCATTCATCATGACATTCATTCACTTCTAAAAAATCTTTTCCTAAGTAAAATCCCATTTTACTTAGGAAAATCATGCAATATTTCATAAAAACCGTATTTCATAAAAGCATAAGTTAAATACATTAACCTAATGCTTTACACTTATCGCTTCATTTTCTATATTAATTTCTAATTTATTATTTAAATCCCTATAAGAATAACCTTTTCCTATTATATATAACTCCTTTTTTTATAATACCCAAAAACCCATTTATTATAATTTTAGTCAAAGTATTTAAATCCCCACATGTTTAAATAAAACATCCTCATTATACTCCCTTTTAGCTAAAATATATCTTTATATTAATCCCGCCCCTTATAGTAATTAGATTACTTTGATTTAATTACCATATAATAGAAATACATTGAAGAAAAAACAGTTAAAACATGTTTTATTACGTGTTTTAAAATAACAAAGTTTTGTTTAAATCAAACTTCAAAGTAACCCTTCCCTTGTGTATTTTTCTTCCTCGACTCCCTTTACCCAAGGTTAAAACTATGACCCTTGTTAAAATTCCCGATACACATCCCTTAAATGTAAGTCTTAACCTTGGTTAAATCCCAGTTTAAAACCTTTCCCGATCACTATTCCATGTTTTATAAAAGGATTAATTAACCCTCCAGGTTAATTAATAACCTGTATCCGCCAATCGAATCATCCCTGATGCGATTAATTCATAATAAATTACATTGGGCCCACTCGTTATCTCTCCGCCATCTTCCGCACCCGACGACCGTCTGATCGACTTGTCTGAGATCAACGGTTATTATCCATATCGCTAGCCATCTACGTCCGAACGATAACGCGCGATGGCCAAGCGGTTTTCTGGATCGGACAGATCCACGCGTCGTTCATCGTATGGAATCGCTGCCCATCTACTCAAAACTGCCCTGTCCCAAAAGCGGTGCGATGGAAACCGCTTACCGCCTCCCCTGACGAAGCCTCCGTACTTGCTGAATTCATTCATTAAAAACCTGCCAACCTTCGATTTTGTGAATAAAACAAACATACATGCGTCATTTTCACTGTCTCATGCAACGATTTTCGAAATCAACTGTCAAACTTTGCCAACCGCTACTTTGCTGAACAAGATTGCATTCGAGTGTCCAGAATTCATCCATCATTACCAGCACCTATTTTCATCACCGTTTATTTCCTGGAAAATAGGTATTTAACTAAATTCCCATTAAAATCTGTAAAAAACCTGGTTTTGTTTTAAATTCTACACGAGAAAATTGAAACAGAGTTCAGAACAGTTCCCAAAACCACATTTGCATCCCCGAACCTGTGATTATGCTCATTTTTCATAAAAAACCTCAAATTCATTTATGAATCCACAAGAACTAGAAATGGAAATTCCCGTGGCTTTGAATGTCTCACCCCTGAATGCTCCTCATAGAGATTTAGACTATCTGCCTCTAGTAGATAGGGATTTCCAAATTAAAAACCTTGTTCTCAGTGAAAATCCTCTTCGAACTTTTTGCCGCTGCAAAGAACCAAAATACCGGAAACTAAATGGTGGAAAGAAATGTTTGAACTTTTGTAAAATTATCCTTACATATGTACTATAGTAAGTCATGATAAAGGAGGATAAAAGGATAAACATAGGTTAGAAAGTATAACAATTAAAGAGTATCAGTGGTTAAAGTGTATCAGGGAAAAGTCAGAGTGAAAGTTAAAATGAAGTTACAGAGTAGTCAAAGGTAAACAGTAAAAGTAATTACAGAGGCAGTAAAATGGTAAAAAGAGATGAAAATACTTTCACCAACATTGAATTTTATCTAAAGTGAAAGTAAAACAATTAAAAGAACAAAAATGTGAAAAGATGAAAAACACAACAAGAAGGAACATTTTTGCAGAAATTTCATGCTTTAGTTATTGTTTTGCAGAAACTATTGTGATCAATCCAAGATGAATTTTGAAAAACTGAAGGAGGCTTATGTTCTTGAGAGGATCATATACAAAAATCTCTCTCACTTTTCTAACAGCTATTATGGTTTTGGAAATATTAAACAATGTTGGAAAACACTCTTTGCAGAAAATTCCAGTTAAGTCATCATTTTGCAGAGAAGATTGTGGCCAATCCGAAATACATCATACAAAACAGAAGGATTTTTTTGTTCCTAAGAGACCTATCTACAAAAACCTATCTCACTTTTTGCACAGTGATTTCAAAATTAGAGATACATGCACATCTTTAAAGGCTATTTTTCAGATTCTGTAAAACTCTGTTTTACACATATTTTTGCAGAGCCTATTGTGCACATCTGGAGAGGAATTTTAGGAAACTTAAAGAGGTTTATCTCACCAACATATTTATCTACAATAATCTCTTTCAATTTTTACATATCTATTACGGATTGAGAAATAAAAAGATATCATTGGACCCCAAGTTTGCAGAATTGTTGGAGCAGAATGCACAAAGAAAGGAAGCAGTTAGTGACTTGGATGCCTCATCATCAACTAAGAGTTGGATCAAATTCGAATTTTCCTCTTTGTCATCACCTATCCATAAAAAATAGTGCCAAACAGATGCATTAGTTTGAGTGTCCTTTACTTAAGTTCTATTTATGTAAAATAGTTGGAGAGATTTGTGAACCAATCTTGATATTTTTTCAAGATATTTTAGTTTAGAATGTGTATAAATAATTCACTCTTGGAAGTATTTTGGGGTGGATTCTTAGAATTTGCTGTAACATTGACTATTTTGGAATAAAGTGCTATTGGAGAAATTTTTTGTGGCTAAGCTGGATGATGAATTGAAGTGAAAGACTTTTTACAGGATTCATGTGTCAGACTACGGATCAATAAGTAATCTTTCTCTTGTGTTTTAAAGTCTTTATATCTGTTTATTATATCACTGTGTTTCATTTCTGAATGATCAATGAAAAGGAGTAAATCAGAAAGTGCTTAAGTGTAATCTGATTTTAATCATTGTTATTCTAATTGTTTTCTTCTAAATTGGTTTTAAATAGTGAATTCTTAATTGCTCCTATTTTTCTAGTTTAAGCATTTTGATTATTTAATAAAGAATAATTAATTTCTCTTTGTTAATAATCACTCAATTTTCCCTCTTATAAATGTGTTGAAAGATTCTTAATTTCCTTTCATCCGTTTAGATTCCTTTCCATTCACTTTAAGATTTATAATTATTCTCTGTTTGATTATCTAGACCTGTGAAACCATCTTTTTCTAAGAGACTTAATCTAGTTAAGTTATCATTTTTGACTCCATAAGCCCAATGGACTAAACTACTCAATTTTTCCCTCAGTTATTGAATTCCACCACCCAAATTCAAACAAAACCCCTGAACTTTATAACTAGCCTAATATCTTCTAAAACAAAGCTAAATTATATAGAGAGAGCCCTCTCTGGGTACAGATTGGCTAGATTATGTACCTAAAAGATTGGTTTGTGGTTACCTCGGACCCCTTTCCTCTTCCCAACAACTTTAAGGAAAATCTGTGTGATAACAAATTCCTGTAAGTTAGTTTCTGAAGTATCCCATCTAATATTTCATAAGAGAGGGTGGGGAATGATGTAGAAGCATATATAAGGTCTAATATGCATGGGGATCAAGGTAAAATTTACATCCAGGATGATAGGATAATCCATGCTAATAGTGTTGAAAAATCCACTGTCACTTCATAGAAACCGAGGAATCAATGAAACATGAGAAGTATTTTAAATTGCATCCCGAAAAAAATTATGGTTTAAAATTTTCCTTAGTGTATTGGTTAGATAGAAGGGAATGCTTATGAAAATTTGGATACAAATTGAAAGCATTCATTTACAAGAAAATCATAAGATATTCATTGGTCAGGATGTTAAGATTTATATTGCACTAATGGAAAATGATCGTTATGGAGGTTTAACATCATCAACATTCCAAACTTAAATACGGGTCACTTCTTAATTCAAGGAATTCATGTGGATATTATGCAGTGGAAAATTTTGGAGATGGTGGTAAAGTTTGTTATGCAACCAACTCACAAAATAGAACAAAAGATAGATCAACGACATAAAAATTATCCTCTTCGAGGGGGAAACCTCCTTTAAATTACATAAATAAACAATTCTTGGATGATTCAAATGACAAAACCTCCTTTCCATATATAGGAGTCTAAGGGGTCACAATATAATCATATATGACATAACAATAATAATGTAAGGGCACAATAATACCAATAGTGGGCTTCTACCGGGCACAATAATAACAATATGGGGACTACATGGGTACAACAATAACAATAAGGGGGCTACACTAACAATAAAAATAAGGGGGTACACTAGTATTATAGGGACCTAACATGCCCCTCTCCTTCAAAAAAGTGTTTTTCTCAACTTTTGATTAGTTTTGGATGCTTTTGTATAAAATTATCATCCTCCCACATGGAATCTTCATCGGGTAAGTTCTTCCACTTAATGAGATACTCTGAAATTGATCGATTTCGTAGCTGTCGAGTTCTTTTTTCCGTGACTACTTCATGTTCCAATATGATTTTTCCTTCCTCCTCAAGTTTTGGAAATATTGTTTGAATTGGGAGCTTTTCACCTATAACCTTCTTTAAGCATGAACCATGGAAAACTGGGTGCACTCGGTAAGATGTAGGAAGCTCCAATTTGTATGTCATAGTACCAATATTTTGCAACACCTTGTAAGGACGATACTAATTTGGTGATAATTTATTATCCTTATTATCTTGCTTGAGGGACATTTGTTTGTATGGTTGTAGCTGTAAAAATACCCAGTTGCCTGTATCAAAACTTCTTTTGTTGCGGTGTTGACTTTCCTGTTGTTTCATTCGATTTTGCGGTCTCATAACAAATTTTCTGCAACCAACTCACAAAATAGAAGAAAATATAGATCAACGACTTAAAAATTAGCCTCTTCGAGGGGGAAACCTCTTTTACATCATATAAATAAACAATTATCGTATGATTGAAATAACAAAATCTCCTTTCTATATATATAGGAGTCTAAGGGGTCACAACATAATTAGAGCTGACGTAACAATAATAATGTAAGGGCACAACAATAAAAATAGTGGGCTTCTATGGGGAACAATAATAACAATATGGGGACTACATGGGTACAACAATAATTATAAGGGGGCTACACTAACAATAACAATAATGGGATACACTAGTATTATAGGGACCTAACAAAGTTGGCAAAAATATAGGGGATTTTGCATCAATTTCTTGAAATAGGGACATGTGGTTTGCAAGTGACCAGAAGCAAAGATATAAGACAAGCTAGTAGTATTCATCCTTGGAAGCATGGGGACAAATTTTGCAGCAATTGAACTTGCAATTTCTTAAGGACACACAATATTGGGAAGGGGGGATTGTAATTTCCCCCATGGATTAATTGTCCAAGGGAGGACGAAGTATCCTATCCAAACCCGTAGTCTATATTATTTGATAAAGGGGGGAACCCATTATCCAATGTTATGGGGTGGCGTCGCGTAAATTTTTGGGTAGCTAGGAAAAAATCCCAAATTAGGGGCTACACTTGTAACCCATCACATTAATTTAAAGATAAGGAGCCCCAAAAGGAAATTTATAAATATGAGAGAGTAAGAATCATTTTCTCATCATTGATTTGGATTAGAATATCTCTGTTTTCTTTGAGCTAAGGCTCTAAGGGTTTTAAGACCCCTTTTCCCTTTGTCTGTTTTTAGTGGAGGTAATCCCACCGTAGCTAGTCACCCTCTTTTATCTGTCCTATTAAAACATATTATTTGGAGCAACTTGGTCCTATTTTGGAAATTAAGTAAGAAATTCTTTTTAGTTATTCTCTTGGTCAATAAGTTTGGTTTCTAGAGTAGTGGTCTTCTTATGGATGTCTGGCCATAAAGTTTTATCTAAGAACTAACAAGCTAATTTATGAATTATTGTTGTGTGGGAGGTCGTCCTTGAGGAACCTAATAATAATAGTGGCCATTGAGGTCCTTACTCAAGGAAGCACATGTATTTTTATGTTTTTACTAAATATCTGGTTTGTCCACTACAAAAGGAGTGAGGGTTTGGTCACTACAACATTTTGGGTAGTGAGGTTCATTAGAAAATTATGTTAGGAGACTGCAGAGCCATGGCCACAAAGCCACATGGCCTAATTCCGAGAAATTACAGTCAATGCTAAGCGTCTGAAGCAAAAGTTCAAGTCCCAATGGTAGTGGAAGTATCTTAGGACTTGAACTGAATGTTGGTTTCCTTTACCGAGGCTAAATGGAGGATATTTAGGAAGAAATCCATAAAAATAATGACTCTTTGAGGCAATGAGCTCCTACTAGTGTTGGATGGGAAGGTTAAAATAAAATCATATTGGTAAACTATTTCAACCTGGTCAACTAAGTGCAACAAACATTAGTCCAAATAAGGAAGATTGGTTAAGGTAGGGTTTGCCACGACCATCCCTTGGTAGTAGGAGTTTGGGAACAACATAATAGCAACATGAGTCCTATAGATTTACAAGGGAAGTAATGAGTATATGAATTAGTTAAATATTTATATCTATTGTTAGAACAATCAAAACAATTATGTTATTAATTATTTAATGATGACCTACTGCTTGCAGTAGCATTGGATGTATTATGAATTTTTATTTTTACAGTCGTATATTGTTTATGAAATTCATTGTATTCCACTGCCATACTGTTGAAAGTTATAGGTTTAGATCAAATTTGGATACATGTTTTCAACCTTAAGGGAAAAAATTCCCTAGGGACTTTACAACATGCCAACTAAAAGTGCATTCCAATAGAACATTTCATCTCTAAGTGGGGATCGATAAACTAGATTAGTGAATTGGGGGAAAATAATTGAAGAAAATTAAATTTAAGTGCTAGGGGTCTTGAGAATAAAACCTGCTAAGGAATTTATCACACAGACAAAAAAGAATAAGGGTGTAAAACATCCAAGAGGCCACTACTATCAATGATGTGGGTAGAAGTATGCCCAAATTTATATGGTTGTATAAAACAAGAAATTAGACGGCTAACTTCGATGGTGGAGATGGAAGGTATAATTGACAAACGTCTTGTTTCAATTTTAGTTTACCTTGGTTCTAACCTCAATTATATTACACCAAAAAAATTCGAATCCTATGTTTTATAGAGAAAATAACATGCAAAGTTATGACTGGTTCAATTAGCTACTAAAACAAAAAGAAAGGTGACTGAAGCCGTTGAATTGTTCCAGTTCAAGATGAGTGGGAAAAAAAGGTGACCGATCCCATTGAATCATGCTAGTTGAAGATGAGTACCTTATTACAAAAGAAACTTTGAATGTATTTCTTTTGGGGTCATATGCTTTATTGATTGGCATGGATTGACTTAAAGCACCCATGGCCAAGTTGGATTTCTATAATAAACTTTGGAATGCATAGATGAAAAAGGAGATAAATTATTATTGTAGGGAGTATGAAAGCCGATGTCCATAATGCATATTTCCAATTTGCAGTTGAAAAGGTGTTGCAGGAAGGGGTGTTTGATGTATTCCATGCGGGTGACAAGTTTAATTAAAGACAACAAGTTGAAAGAAGAAGACCATCCCATACTATAGGAATACAAATATGTATTTCTTGAAGAGATACGTAGATCCCCACTAAAGAGGGACATCAAATTTTTCATAAATCTCATACCAGGGGCCATACCTGTGTCCCAAGTGTCATATATAATGAGCATGTTTGAATTGGTAGAGCTAAAATTTTAGCTGAAGGAAATGTTGGAAAAAGATTACATCAGACCCAACATATCTTCTTGGGGAGCTCCAATGCTATTTTTCAAGAAGGAGGATGGTACCCTCAGGCTACACATTGATGACTGAAAACTAAACAATATGACCATTAAGAACAACTACCCATTGTGGATTGGTGATATATTTCATCAAGTGAGAGGAGCCATAATGATTTAAAAAATGTATTTGAGATATGGATATCAACAATTCCAAATCAAAGATGAGAATATTTACAAGTTTGCATTCAAAACACGATATGGACACTATGAGTTAGTTGTCGTGCCATTTGGAATAACAAATGCACCAACGAATTTTATGTGTTTAATGAATAACATTCTCAACAAGTATTTGGATATATTTTTTCCAATTTTCTTTGATGATATTTTAGTGTACTCAAAGACTAGGAAAGGGTATGAAGAGCACCTCAAAACCATATTGCAAGTGCTATGGGAGAACCATCTATATGCTAAACTCAAAAAATATGATTCCTTTCAATCACACGTGCATTATTTGGGTCATGCTATTTCAAAGGGAGTGGTGGTTGATCCTGAGAAGATAAAGGCAATTATGGAATGGTATATTCTTTGAAATGTACCATAAATAATATATTTTATGGGACTAACAAGATACTATAGAAGGTTCATTGAATAATTTACAAATATTGGACACTTGATTATAATGTTGTCAAGGGGTAAATATTAATTGGACATCAGAGTGTGCAACAAGCTTCAAACAACTAAAGGACCTTTTGACCTGTGCCCCCATATTGAAGATTGCATATCCAGATAAATATTTCTTGGTGTGTGTATGTGATTGCAAGGAAGGGATAGATGGAGTCCTCAGGAAAGATGGACATGTAATTAGCTATGAATCCAAAAAGATAAATGAACATGAGAAGAATTATGTAGCACATGATTTGGAGCTGGAATCCATTGTTCACACTTAAAAAAGTGGAGACATTATTTGCTCGGGAGGAAATTCACATTCAATACACATCATAATGGGTTGGAATACTTATTTTACTAGGCCACATTGAATTATAGACATCTAGATTGCTGGCCTTTATTAGTGTGCTTGATTTTGAAATAAAGCACATTGAAGGAAAAAAAACCGAGTGGTAGATGCACTTAGCAGACTCACATGAAAACAATACTCATGGATACCATTAGTACATGTGAGACAAACATAAAAGAAAGAATTTGAAAAGCGTTGCAAACTAATGGATGTTTCCAATAGGTAAGTAGACACTTGAAGCAATAGACCACAAAGCCAATGGAAAGGGAATATCAACTAATAGAAGATGATTTATTAATGTATATGGAAAAATGCACATACCCAATGCAACACACTTGAAGAAACTCATAATGGATGAGATTCATAAAAGAACTTATGATGTTCACCCTAGTTATCAAAAGATGATACATGATACTAGGAAATTGTATTATTGGCCTAGGATGATGAGGGAAATCGATGAATATAATGATAAACATATAGAATTCCAATATTTTAAGGTGGAACATAAACATCCAACATTGTTGTTACAACCAATGAAAATCCTAAAATGGAAGTGGGAAGTCATATTTATAAAATTGTTTTTTTTAACAAGAACAGTTATGGTTTATATTATAATTTGGCCAAAATGCCTTTCACCGGATACATTTGATCAGGCATAGCCCTTAACCTTTCTTTCACTAACTGATCACAGGCCCCTAAACTTGGAAAACCGGAAGATTTACTCGAGACTATCGAGTCTATCTCCGTTATTTTCCCTATCTTAAAGAGACAAACAAACTGTTTCAGCAGAATGCAGCAAAAACATGACAAACTTTATGGAATGGGGTCCCAATTCTCAATTCCATCTGCCAAGAGACAACCAGCTGGAAGTGAAACTGCCCTGTTGGCTTCCAAGTTAGCAGCTTTATTATTTTCCCTCAAAACATGAAGGAAGGAAGCAGTCTGGAAGGATTTCACCAAATTTCTGGTTCTTGAAATTACTCTTGCCAGTCTAATGTCTGCAGGAGAGGAATCCTCCACTAGAACTTTGATAATGGATTGAGAGTCTCCTATGATACTGATATCTGAAAGACTGAAAGCCTTTGCTTGCTTGAGACCTTGCAGAAGAGCCAAGGCTTCAGCTTGCATGCTGGTAGAATGCCCTAAACCCCAAGCGAACTTTGCCACAGTAATACCCTCTTTATTTTTAATAATTCCTCCTGCCCCAGCCAAACCAGGATTTCCTTTCACTGCTCCATCGAAGAATAAAGAGAATATGGAATGCCTGAGGAGCAGATCCGAGAGATCATTCTCCTTCCCTCTGAATTTCCACTCTTTTGTGGCATTGTAATGCCTTATTTCACTAGAGAAATGGAGGTCCATCGAGGCACCCCATTCTAAGTCTTGCTGACTCATATTTAGATCCGGAAAATGATCCCCCAGACTTTCTTTCCAAAGGCATTTTATTTTGGTGATGATGAACTGAGCGTTTAGACTTTCTTCTCTGAAAACTCTTCTGTTGCGCTCAAGCCAGATCTGCCAGCAAGCAAATTTCGGGAAAGAGAGCCATGCAGCTGTGAAACTCCCGGGTAGGAATTCTGCCAGTTTGCAAAAAGATCAGATATGGACGTGGGTAAGGTGAATTCAGAATTCCAGAAGCTCAGAAGGCCGTGCCAGATATCTCTTGAAAAGTTGCAGTCCAAAATAATATGCTGAGCGTTCTCCTCATAATCACAGCATAAGTAGCATAGAGAGGGACCGTGAAATCCTTTCTTATCAATCTATTTGCAGTTAAAATCCCTCTGTGGCATAACAGCCAACAGAAAGAGTCGACCTTAGGCATGGTTTTGCGATTCCAGATCCCGTTCTAGACTGCAGGATTAGGAGGGATGTTAGGGCGATCATGAAGGAATTTGTATCCCTGTGCAACCATGTAAAGCCCTGGGGCGGCTCCCCATCCTCGGGCATCCTTCTTACCCACGCGCAAAGGCGCCATACCATTTAATAAAGAAAGGAAAAGATCTCGAGCTTGGGACAATGCAGGAGGGATGGGAGGGATTCTCCATCGCTGCCAATGTCTGCCTTCCCATTATGAAATGTCCCAAAGAGTGGTGCATTTAGCGTTGTCCAACCACAAACGCAGTGCTTGCAGAGAGCAGTGGGACGATAGAGGAGGGTGCATCATAATGCTGTCATCCCAAATTTTAATTTCTATGCCGTTTCTAGGGATCCAATACGCTCTGTCTCTGATTAAAGGGGCTGCTTTATGACAGAGTTTGATCAGCTGCGAACCTGAGGAGGGTAGGAGGGCGTCTAGACATCTCTTCCTCTTTCCCATGAAATATTTCCTCCATAGGGCTTTTTGCGCCCAACCTGGATTTGGACCAATGATTCTCCAAAAGATCTTGGCTCCCATAGCTATGTTTTGGAGGCTAAGATCTTTGAAATTGAGGCCTCCTTCACTCTGGGGCTTGCAGATTTTCTCCCAACTGACTAATGGGATTTTCCTGTCATTGTGATTGCCCCTTTCCAGAAGAACTTGCGAATGAAGGCTTCCATTTTTTTTATGATGCCTGAAGGGGCTAGAATTACAGAGAATTGAAAGATGGGGAGACTGCTAAGAACAGATTTGATGAGAACAGTTTTGTCGGCTAGATTTAACCAAGAGAATCCCCAAGCTTGAATTTTGGCCTTGAACTTGTCCAACAGAGGAATCCAATCTCTGTTGTATGCCAATTTGCGAAAGATGGGAAGGCCCAAATAAGAAAAGGAGGACCAGTTGAGAGTGGAGTAAAGCCCAGAATTCTTGAGATGGCAGAAAGGGTGGGAGCCGAGATGTTCCAGCAAAAAGCTTTGCACTTACCATTGTTTAAACTGCTGCCTGTAGCTTCACTGTAGTCATCCAAGACCTCCTTGAATCTAAGAGAAGATCTGGCAGAGGCAGCCCCTAACAAGAGGGTATCATCCGCAAAGAGGGTGTGATTAACATTTTTTACCCCTCTGGCTATATTGAGCCCCAAGATCTCTTGGTCAACCAGTTTCTGATCCAGGTAGAAACTCAGGACGGAAACATGAAGGACGAAGAGGAGCGGAGAGAGGGGGCAACCCTGCCTAAGCCCTCTTGAAGCTTTAAAAAAACCAGCTGCTCTCCCATTCACCAGGGGGGCAATCCAAGGATCAGCAATACAAGCATGGATCCATTTTAGAAAGCCCATTCCAAAGCCAAATTTTTTCAAGACTTCCCAAAGAAAGCTAAGTCTGACCCGATCGAAAGCATTAGCCAGATCTAGTTTGATAACCATACCTTTCTCTTTGCGAAGCTGGCTCGAGTGAATCACCTCTTGCACTAGGATGAAGTTGTCAGTGAGCTGTCTCCCCTGAAAAAATCCACCTTGGTTCTCCGGGATGATGGCTGGAAGAATACCTTTAAGTCTATTGGCAATGACCTTTGTGATTAATTTGTATCCAATATTACAAAGAGAGATGGGGCGGAACCGATTAAATTATTTAGCACCCTTTTCCTTGGGTATGAGGGCAAGAAAAGCTGAATTGGTGCTGCCCCCAATTTTCTGGCAGTCTTGTGATTTCAAAATCATTTTGTAGAGGTATTTCTCCACAATCTGCCAGCAGGTTTGAAGAAATCTTGCTTTAAAACCATCCGGGTCTGGGGCTTTGTCAGGCTCCATGTCTGAGAGGGCATCCTTTATTTTCTGAATAGAGATCTTTGCTTCAAGCTGCTGATTCATTGAAGGTAAGATCCTAGGGGGAACCGCCTCCAAGAATTTGGAGTTTGGGTCCGTCACGCCCTCTTCTCTATACAGGTTTTGAAAGTGGTTGAAAGCTGCTCTCTTTATGCTATCAAAGTCTTTGTGTGTCAAATTGCTATCTTTGATTTCTGCAATAGAATTGAAGCTCTTTCTGGCTTGAGCTTGCTTGTGGAAGAAGGCTGAATTTCTGTCTCCTGCTTTAAGCCATAATGTCCTAGACTTCAGTCTCCAATGCTCTTCCTCCAAAAGGCAAGCTTTGTGGAAGATTTGCTGGAGCTCAGCTTCCTTATCTAGAACTTCTTTAGTGATTTCTGCATCTTCACATTGGGCATGGTGCTGGGCAAGATTATCTTGAGCCTTCTTTCTCTCTTTTGCAGGAGAGGGAAGAGCTTTGGCCCAAGATTTAAGCACCTTTTTCAGCCTTCTAAGTTTTTCTTCCCAAATGAAGAAAGGGGAACCTTTCACTGGCAGTTTCCAGCAGTCATGAACCAAGTTCAGGAACTCAGGTTCTTTGACCCAAAGAGGGTTGAATCTGAAGGGGATGGGGCCAAGATATTTGTGGCCCAGAATCTCAAGAAAGATGGGCTTATGGTCAGAAACACTGCATGGGAGGATATGCAATCTGGAATCTAAGCCTAGCAAAAGAAAGGAACTCTGAGCCAAACATCTATCAAGTCTAGCAGCAATGTAACCAGGACCTATTCTTTTGTTAGACCATGTATACTTACCATTTGCTGGAGGGATGTCAAGCAGATCCCAATCCTACATGAGGTCTTCCACCCATTCCCTTGCAGGGTCCCTTACGATTGTGTCTCCTCGCTTTTCCTCCATGCACAAGGTGAGGTTAAGATCACCTGCAACAATGATGTTTTCCAAATTTTCTGACTCCGACAGATGTCTGATGGAGTCCCAGCACTCCCTTTTCTCCCCTATATTTGTTGGAACATAGACATTGAAAAGAATGACTGCCACCCTCGAGTCCAAAGGCTGGAGCTTCAAAAAAAACCAGTGGGTGTTGTGCAGCACGGTCACCAATCTGAACTTGAGAGGGTTCCAAAGGGAGCCCAGTCCCCCAGATGCTCCCCGTGCTGAAACTGCATGTCCGCTGCTACCTTTTCAAATTTTTTTATTGATTTGGAGAAACTCCTTGTCCTCCATTTTGGTCTCCTGAATCAGAAGAATGTCTGGAGCTTCTCTTCTTATAAGGCTTCTCGTTGCTTCTTCTCTCAATTTGCTCCCCATTCCTCTACAGTTCCAGGAGACAATCTTCATCATTTATTTTTATGATGATGGGCTCCCTTGGAACCCTGCCCTTGGTTTTTTACCATCTTCGGATTTTTGCCAAGAAGTTTCTCCAGAGTGGGCTGACTACCCTGAAGCTTGTCTTTGTAAGTTTCCTGATCTCTCTTTTCTCTAGCAGATTTGCGGCCCCTTGTAGATCTTCTGAACGATATCTGTGTATCTCCTATTTCTCCATCCTCCTCAGAATCCTCCGAGTCATGTTCCTCCTCGGAGGCTTCTGTTTGCTTATCCTTGTTTCTTGCCGTGATGCTTTCTTCAGGTCTTGTTTATGATGAAGGCATTTTTTCTAAAGGTTGATCTTGCCTATCTTCCTCCTGAGGAGTCTCTTCAGCAGAGCTTAAGACCTCATACCTGTTTTCTTGGCTTTTTGGCGGGGGAACATTTTGGATGGAGGCAGGCTGGGGTCCATGAACCCCAGATTTCTTGTGAGATGTCTTTGGCCTCTTGACCTGGTTCCAGCCCTCTTCCTTTCCTTTCTCGGCTTCCCCTTTGTTCGGGCACCCTCTTGCAAAATGGCCATATATGTGACATTTGCGACATTTGAAGGGGAGTTGCTCATAGTCCAGCACTTGCACATGCGTCCAACTGCCCACCTTTAATTTAATGGCCTCCGGAAGCCCCACCTCTAAGTCCACCTCGACACAGATTCAGGCGCAATCATACTGATCATTGTTGTTTGCTCTGTCAATGAATTTTCCCAGAGTATCTCCAATGTGCTTGAGGAACTCCTAGTTCCAACAGTGCACTGGTAGATTGGGGAGCCGAACCCAGACAGGGACTGCCGTTGGGACATCCACAGCCGGATCGAAATCGGGGGTCCATTTGTTAAGGTAGAGGCCCTGAGGTCCCATGAAATAGGGCCCATTCCTGAAGATCAGGTCCTTATCCTCCTTGGTGTTGAACTCGAATAGAAAGAAGCCTCTACCCAGAAAATAAGAGGTGACTTTATTTTTGATCAGCGGAACCCAGTTCTTAACGACCTAGTTTTCCGTGGATCTTGGCGAGGGCCAAAGGCCCGTGAATTGACCCACCAGGGCCCGATTTGCCAGGGACAAAGCGACCTTGATCGGACCCTCAGGAGGGAGGTTTACCTCCGGAACATCGTCGAGCCTTTTGACGAACTTAGTAGCTTCAGATTTCTTCTTTTTGGGCAGCGAAGCAAGAAGAGAGGAGAAGGCTGCTTCAGCTTCCGGGAGAGCGGCTTGCGAGGGACCGGTGGGAGAGCCTTGGGCCTCCATGGCAAGAAGATCAAAACAACAAATCCGATCTGCACCAAGCAAAGGAACGAGGCATCTCAAGGCCGGGAGGAAGAAGAATCCAAATAGTCCCTGCAAGCAGAAACCCCAAGGGTGCAGACCCAAGCAGATCTGACAAGAGATCGATAGGCTCAGCGAGATCTTGAAGCAGGGCAGGTGGAAAGAAGGGAGCCAAGTAGAACCGAGAGGCCCAGAGGTCAGGAGGACCTGGGGCAGAGGCAAAAACGACCGAGAGGGCAGAGCCCAGCCACAAGCCGTGCAGAGAATCGCAGCTGGAGGCAACAGCGCGCAGAGGTCCTCTTTCCGTGCAAAACCCAATTTTTTTTTATAAAATTGTTAATGGTTTATCAATTACCAAATAACATGATGTAATTATGATGGTAGTAGACAAGTTGAGTGAGGACTTTCACTTTATCCCTGTAAAGTATGTTTGAAAAAAGCTATCATTGATGTCAAAGGGAAACTAGAAGGAGCAAGGATTCAAAGAAAATATGTTTGGGTTTAAAAATCAAATTAAAGGCACTCCATTTGTTAACTCAACCTAAAATTCTAGTATAACATCTAAGCTGCATGCTTCACGTTACATGATGATGGAAAATTAAATGTGACAGTGAGAGGTGTAGTGCACATGGTTCCTTATGCTCAACCAAAAATGACATTGATTTTGTTTTGGAGGTTCCTATTTGGAAATCCTTTGCCTCGAATCTTATCTTCTGAAAAACATGCTTCATATTCTTTCCAAACTTTTGAAGCAAGATTTATGTGTATGGATCTTTAGTGGGGATCAGGATTTAGTGGTGCTGTTAGGTCCCTATATTACTAGTATAATCCCTTATTGTTGTTAGTGTAACCCCCTTATTGTTATTATTGTACCCCTATAACCCCAATATCATTTTTATTGTGCCCTTACATTATTATTGTTAGGTCGGCTAGGATTATATTGTGACCCCATGGATTCCTATATATAGAAGGAGGTTTTGTCATTTGTATCATCCAAGAATTGTTCATTTATGTAATGTAAAGGAGGTTTCCCCCTCGAAGTGGTTGAATTCTAAGGCGTTGATCTCTCTTTTCTTCTATTTTTGAGTTGGTTTCATAGCATTTGGTATTAGAGCTTTGGAATCTAGGGTTTCGCTGCTCCAAACAGGTCATCATGGAATTTTTTCTATAAATTTTTATCTACAAAGGTTCAGAAGCTGAAATATTTACAGAGCGAAGCCAAAATCCAAAGGAATGCGTGTAAAAATTTCAGATCTTGGTTCGCAACATTTTCGGAGATATGATCTATGGAAGTTAGGGTTTTTTTCAGGCTCCCGAATTTCACCTAAAACAGGTCTTCGTGGCATTTGCGTTATAAATTTTTTTTCTACGAAGGTTCAAAAGCTAAAATTTTTATATAGCGAAGCCGAAAGCTCGATGAACTTCCTGTAAAAAAATCAGATCTTGGTTCACAATAGTTTTGGAGATATGATCTGTGGAAGTTAGGGTTTGTTCAGGCTCCCGAATTTCATCTTTAAGAGGTGACCGTGAGACAATTGTCATAACTCTCTCTCTGAGCATCAGATTGGAATTCTGTAAGAAGTAGACGCAAGGAAATGGACTGTAGTTTCCTGTATATCAATTTCATAGCTGAAGGAATAAAGAATGAGACGTGGCACGTCGTGCAAGTTCACTCTACTGAACTAGTCCATAATTAGGTCATTGTGGGAGATTGAGCATAACTTTTCCTTGAAGAATCCAAATCAGGTCAGACTTGTGGCATTCGAAAGAAGATTCAGAGTGCTACTATAGGGAAAAATTTCAGATATTGAAGATCCTAAATCATAGAGATAATTTGGTTTCAATATAAAGCTCCTCAAAAGCAAGAAAAAAATGTGTATTTTTATTTTATTTTAGTTTATTTTATTTATTTATTTTTTCCGAATTGCATAAGTCTTGTGTGAAAAATAAGTTTGAAGTGATTCCAAGGGCATATTGAAGCATAGATATCAGTATTGGGTTATAAAATTCCACCTAAAAATAATTCAACACCCATTAAGCCTTCAGAAGGCTCTACTATGACTAATGAAGAAGAAGAAGTGCAACATGACATATCAAAATTACAAGAACAAGTGCACCAAATTTCGCTTTCGCAAAGAGCAAAAAAATATGAAATGGAAGTTTTCAAGAAAGGCGTGGAAGCTAATATGGATGGTCTGAAGAAATGTGTGGAAGCTAAGATGGATGGTTTGAAGAATGGCATGGAAGCTAAGATGGATGACATGGAAGCTACGATCGATGAAAAAATGAAAGACAACATGGAAGACATGAAGAATGATCTAAAAGCAGACATGGAAGGTTTGATGACAAGGTTAATACAAGAAATGATTCCTGATGGCGGAAAGATAGTAGAGGAAACTCATGATGAGAACAAAATAAATGTTAATTGTGATTTCATAAACTCTAATGTTGGATTAAAGAACCACCATATTCCAAATATGGATATGAGGAAGTTTGATGGAAAGGATCTCGTAACATGGATGCTACAGATGGAGCAATATTTTGATCTTAATAATGTGAAAAACACACAAAAGGTACGCATTGTGACTTTACATTTAGAAAAAAATACATTTGTATGGTATCAATGGCTTTGCTCCCGTAAAAAAAATGTCACTTGGTCAATTTTAATGGAGGAAATGATAACACATTATGAGGATACAAAGAGCAACATCTTCTTTAGCCAATTGATAAATCTCAAACAAAAAAGTTCAATGGTGGAGCACATTGAGGACTTCCAAAAATTGAATATAAGGGTAACTGATATTCCAGAGGAATATAGGATTGATGTCTTCATAGGGACTTTAAAGGATAACATCCAACATGAAGTTCGCGTTTGGGAACCTGTTACATTGGAGAAGGCATTCTGCTGGCAAGAAAAATTGAATGTAAAATTATGGCGACAAGGAAGCCTACCACTCACATCTATAAAGATGGAAGTGTTGCTACTCCTAGAATTCCATAACCTACAGGGTTGACACCACAACAATTGGAAGAAAAAAGAGCGAAATGGCTTTGCTAAAGTTGTGATAGAAAATACACTAAAGGTCATAAGTGTGTTGAGAAGAAATTATTTTACATAGATTGTGAAGAGGAGGAGGAAAATGAACAGGAAACTTCAAAAGAAGAGGATATACAACAGGAACCAACCCAGAAGAAGAAGAAATGAGTTTGACCATATCGTGTAATGCTTTGGCAGAAATTACCACTCCTCAAACTCTCAATATAGAATGACATATCAAGAAGAAAAAGGTAATAGTGTTGATTGATTCGGGTAGTACCCATAATTTTATTCATTGTAAGGCAGCCAAGGAATTGAATTGTTTCCTATACCTAGCACTAGAATTTCAAGTGATGGTTGCAAATATATGAACTATATATTGCTTTGGAAATTGTCATAATATCAAGCTAACCATGGGGGAATATGTATTGAATAGTCCAATTCTTTCCATTCCAATGGGAGGTGCTGATGTTGTACTAGGAGGACAATGGTTACAATATTTGGGGACGGTAGATTTTAATTTTCAAGAACTTTTCTTAACATTTTTTTCGGAAGGAAAGGAAGTCAAATTACGAGGTATCGTAGGGAATCTGAGAAAGATAATAAGCCCTAATTTCATGACAAAGATTCTAAAGAAATAATAATGAGGCGTAATTGCACAATTATGCTCACTAAAAGTTCCAACATCAAAATCATCTATCTCTCCAGATCTCCAAAAAGCCTTGGAAAATCATTCCAAGGTGTTTGAAACTCCCAAAGGACTCCCACCTATTCGTGATCATGATCATGCTATTCATTTGATTCCAGGAAGTGTTCCTCCAAACATCAGGGCTTACATATATCCTTATGTCCAAAAGAGTGAAATTAAACGTATGATTACATAAATCTTAGACGCTGGTATAATTCAACCTAGTCAAAGTTCTTTCTCTGCTCTAGTAGTATTGGTGCACAAGAAGGATGGATCATGGTGCTTGTGTCCCGATTATAGGGAGCTCAATAGGCACAATATTAAAGATAAATTTCATATTCCTGTGATTGATGAATTATTGGATGAATTACATGGAGCAATTTATTTTACCAAGTTGGATCCTCCTTCAGGATATCATCAAATTAGAATGAAGACTGAAGATATTTCGAAACCAACATTTCTAACTCATGAGGGTCATTATGAATTTTTGGTCTTGCCTTTTGGCCTTACCAATACACCTTCTACATTTCAAGGGTTGATGAATTCCATTTTTAAACCCTTCCTTAGAAATTTTGTGCTAGTATTTTTTTATGACATACTAATCTACTGTAGGTCTTGGAAGGATCATGTTCAACATGTTGACAGGGTGCTCAAACTATTGGAGGAGAGAAAATTATATGCAAAAACATCCAAATGTTTATTTTGAGTACAAGAGGTGGAATATTTGGGTCATATTGTATCTCACGAGGGTGTTAATGTAGACCCCAACAAAATTAAATCCATTAAGGAATGGAAAGTACCCACAACTATAATGCAGTTGTGAGGATTTCTCGGGTTAACAGGGTATTATCGCAAGTTTGTTAAGAATTATGGGATAATAGCAAAACCTCTAACAACATTATTGAAGAAAGATTCATTTTCAAAGATTCCCGAAGCAACTAAGGCCTTTGAACATCTTAGAGAGGCAATGTGCCTAGCACCAGTATCAGCTACATCAGACTTCACAAAAACCCTTATTGTGGATTATGATGCCTCAGGAAATGGAGCTGGTGCTGTTTTAGTGCAAGAAGGAAGACCCATTGCTTTTGAAAGTCGTCCAATCAAAGGAAGTATTTACAGAAAGCTATTTATGAGAAGGAAGTGTTGGCAATAATACATGCACTAAAGAAATGGCGACCTTACCTAATGGGAAGACACTTCATGGTAAAAACTGATCATGATAGTCTTAAACACTTTTTGGAACAAAGACTATCTTCTGAAGAGCAGCAACAATGGGTCACAAAGATGTTGGGTTATGACTTTGAAATCATATACAAAAAAGGGAAGCTAAATGTTGTTGCAAATGCACTCTCATGAAAGGATGAAGAGGTGGAAGCATTGCTTTGTGCCATTTCTATTATCCAACCAGATTGGATAACCGAAGCAAGGTATGAATGGAAGAAGGATGAATAAGTGTGGACACTCATTCAAAAGTTGCAGCAAGATCCTAGTACATATGATACATTTAGTTGGAAAAAATATGGTACAAAGATTGTTTATGTATTTGAAAGAATTCCAAACCAAAACAAAATATTCTTTTGGAATTGCACACTTCTCCTTTAGGAGGACACTCAAGATTTTTAAAAAATTACCATAGGGTGAAGAAAGAATTTTTTTGGGATGGCCTTAAATCTGATATTCAAAATTTTGTGGCAGAATGTTTGGTTTGCCAGTAAAATAAAGTTGAGACAATTAAGACCCCGGGTCTTCTACAACCTTTGTCCATTCCAAGTCAACGTTGGGAGGAGACTTAAATGGATTTGATCATAGGTTTACATAAGTCCAAAGGAAAGAGTGTCATCATGGTGGTAGTTGATAGACTTACCAAGTATGCACACTTTTGTGCATTATCTCATCCATTTAAAGCAAGTACATTTGCTACTACATTTATGGAAACAATTCAAAAGCTACATGGAAACCCAAAGCTTATTGTAAGTGACGGAGATCCCATTTTTACTGGAATTTTTTGGACGAAATTATTTTCTTGTTTGGGTACTCAACTAGCTCATAGCTCATCTTATCATACTCAATACAATGGTCAAACTGAGATAGTGAATAAATGTTTGGAAGAATATCTTCGTTGTTTTGTATATGATAAGCAAACACAATGGGTCAAGTGGTTACCTCTCGCTGAATGGTGGTATAACACTTCCTTTCATACTGCAACAAAAATGACCCCATTTATGGCACTTTATGGATATCATCCACCATCCATCATATCTTATTTAAGAGAAAATTATAAGGTTTAAGTAGTGGAAGATCACATCGAGCATCAACAAGAAGTTCTCCAACTCTTAAAGGATAACCTAAATTTGGCACAAAATCGAATGAAACTACAGGCAGATCAACATTGCAGCGAGAGAAGTTTTGATGTAGGAGACTGAGTATTTTTACGACTACAACCATACAAACAAATGTCCTTAAGCAAGCCAAGACTGATAATAAATTATCTCCAAAGTACTATGGCCCTTACAAGGTGTTGCAAAAGATTGGTACTATGGCATACAAATTGGAGCTTCTTGCTTCTTCGCGAGTGCATCTTGTTTTCCATGTTTCATGCTTAAAGAAGGTTATAGGGGACAAAATTCAAGTTTAAACAATATTGCCATAATTTGATGAGGAAGGAAAGATCATATTGAAACTTGAAGCAGTCATGGAAACAAGAACTCGACCGCTACGAAATCGATCAATTTCAGAGTATCTCATCAAATGGAAGAACTTACCCACTGGAGATTCTACATGGGAGGATGAGAATTTTACATAGAAGCATTCGAATCTACTCAAGCGTTGAGGACAACACTTTTTTTAAGGAGAGAGGCATGTTAGGTCCCTATATTACTAGTATAGTCCCTTATTGTTGTCAGTGTAACCCCCTTATTGTTATTTTTGTACCCTTGTAACCCCAATATTGTATTTATTGTGCCCTTACATTATTATTGTTAGGTCGGCTAGGATTATATTGTGACCCCATGGAATGCTATATATAGAAGGAGGTTTTGTCATTTATATCATCCAAGAATTGTTCATTTATGTAATGTAAAGGAGGTTTCCCCCTCGAAGTGGCTGAATTCTAAGGCAATGATCTCTGTTTTCTTCTATTTTTGGAGCTGGTTTCATAATAGGTGCCATTAACCAGAACCAAAATCAGATGATCAAGCTTGCTAAATATTTGAACCTTTGACCTATAATACCATATAGCGCTTGATACACTCATGGATAGGTGGGTGTATTGAATGAAGTATATGAACAAAATATTTTCATAAAAGATGATGTAATCATTTATTCTCTCAGTTATTTCTATAAAAGTGTATACAATGAAACTCAATAGTAGAGGCTTCTGGTGGCACTACTCATCACCAAGTTGAATTGAGATGAATATGAATAGATTGCTTCTTATTATGACTATAGCTTCCTCCTGTCATGTATACAAAACTAGAAACTTAAAAATCCTGACAAGTTTATCAAATTTACATGAGACTGAACCTTTGTTGGCTCCAATTAGTCTTAGGTTGGTTACAAGTTGGGATAAATTTACAATAAAGTATAAACAGTGACAGATAAATATTAATATGACATGGGATCCTTAGGCAAGTAATTCGAGCAATATTTGAGATCTGGTCCGATATGAATAAGGAGTTATGTCTTATTTTTTTGATGTTCTAGTTCATGATCAATACATCAAACGAGATGTTTCTATGATTCGATGGTCTGTGGTTCTGGTTGTTGGGAAAAATACTGAGAGGGGGGGGGGGGGGGTGAATCAGTATTTAGGGCAAACTAAATTTTTTTACTTTTTCATGCTCTAAAACCCATACGCTACTTTGCTGAAGCCAAATAGCGTATACATGCGGATATCCTTTATCAAACTCGCGTATACACAGAGATCTAATTATGCCATTAATTCTTCACTTATATCATTCCATCATTCATTCATTAGATGTTCTATAAACAGTAAACATGTGCAGTAAGAACAGAATAAACCATCACACAAAGCATCACACATGAACACCGGGATTTTTTAGGTGGAAACCCAAGTCGGGAGAAAACCACCGCTGCAGTTGCTCAGCCTTCAATATTTTATTATAGAGAAAACATCTTACAACATATGTGCGGGCGCAGACTTGACCAGCACGCAGGCACCCACCTGCGCTCGTTTACCAGCCTCTCCTGGAAGGGAGCTCCAACCCCCTGACTCGTTTACCAGCCTCTCCTGGAAGGGAGCTACGACCCCCTGCTCTCGTTTACCAGCCTCACCTGGAAGGGAGCTACAACCCCCTGACTGAAGGCTACAACCCTCAGCACCTCTATGGACCACGTTTCATCAATTTTCACACTGGATCCAAAGAATCCTTTAGGACACCACTTGCAGGCCACGTTTCATCATATTTTCAGACTAGACCCACTCCATACTATTAAGCACAGTCAACCATGAAACAGATACATATAACTCACTGACAGATATCAGTAAACCATCAGAACAGATCAGAAATTTCTTACCATAGACTTCAGCAAACCCTAGTTTGCATACGCGCTTTCCTTTCTCTGATGTCGCGTATATACGTGCTTCCGTTCACATAAAACAGCGTATACTTCTGTACATATTACAGATCCAATTTCATTGCGCATACGCGCTTTCTCTTCAGCGAAGCCGCGTATATACGCGCTTCCTCTTCGACGAACTAGCGTATGGTTCTTCAGACATTATAGAGCTGCATACTTCTTTAGATCAGATATTCAGTTCAGATATTCCCCCTCTTTATCATTTTCTTCATTGGTGCATCATAGATTCAGATATATCATCAAACCTTTACCCTTTCCATACAGATATACTTCCCAGAGAAGTATTCATTCAAGCTCAGACATCTTGCACTCACCCTCATGATTTGCACAATGAATTTCTTCTCTTTATATAGGTTTACCCTTTTTCAATACCATGAGCCCCTTTTTCAATACCATGAGCCAAAACAATACCATGAGCCCAAAACTACATTACTTCCGATGGTTTTCCTGGACGGGGTCATTTAGACGAATCATTACCCAATACAATGGGTCAATACCATGGTGGTTACCCCTGGTTTTGCACTTTATGAGCGCTTTTGCCCATACGCAACTTGGCACGTACTTTACCGCGTGCATACACGACTTCTCCTAGGCAAATCCGCGTATGCCTTGAGACATACTCTTTTAATCATAGATCTAGCACATATTGAATTCATTTCTTCATTACCTACTGTACTCTTTGTAGATACATCAGATTTTCATCTTTAAACAGGTTCATCAAGACATATTCTATCAAGCACAACTTCATCAAGTAAGTTGCCATCATCTTCATCAGGTGGGTTGCCATTCAAGAACAACTCTCTACATCATATTTTCAACAAACATCATATCACATCAGATTTACATCATTTACCAAGTCCATCAAGTCAAGAATAACTTCATCAGGTGTATTTCCATCAAGGACAACACATGCCAACAATCGCATGTCTTCATCTTCATCAGGTGGGTTGCCATCAAGGACAACACTCAGCATCATATTGCCAACAATCTCCCCCTTTGGACTTGATGGCAACCACGATGGTGTTTGATCACCACAACATATAGATACATTAAGAATACAATGACTCCATGTCACTCTCCCCATTATTTGACACCATTCTTTCCCTTTATTCAAACACCATGTCACTCGCCCCCTTTGACATCAAGGGCAAAGGGCGGATCAAAAACCAACATACTCTCCCCCTTTTCTCCTCATGTGAAAGAAGCGTTCTGCAGATCTCATATATACTGAAGTGACCAAGCTCCCCCTGACTTCATGCTGAATCTTCAAACATATTTTCCAATGGAGTACATGACTCTATGAATTTCCTATCACCAATGACTCATACTTACATCACACATCCATCCAAGTGGATTTACATATGAGACTCAACTACCCAACCAAGTGGGTTTACAAATTTGACTCAGCTACCCAACCAAGTGGGTTTACAAATTTATCAAGTCCTTACATGACTGAATATTACAATTTTACATCATGGATCTCTACATGGCCTTTTCATCAAACTACAAATATAACTTTAAGGCCAATACCAGAAAGACCTCAAGAAAGACCTCAAGGGAGATCACATATCAGAACCATCATAATGCCAACAATGCATTATACTCAGCAATGTCACTCTCCCCTTGAAAATGTGCATCCAATGCATTCTTTCCAAATGGCCAAGGCTCCTCCTTAACTTGTGCAACCTGAAACACCTTCAACATCAAGTCATCAGCAACAAACTCTGCATGATCTATCCATATCTCTGAATCATAAGACGTCTATCTCATCCAAAAGATACTCTTCATCAAGTAACAATCCGGGCTCATTCATGATCTTCAACATAAGTAACCAAGTATCATTTCATCATTGTTTAGAACTGAGAGAATAAGTTGATACAGAGTCAATAATACAGTTATTAATAATCAGACTGATGCTCCCCCTGAACCTATGCTCCCCCTGAACCTCTGCTCCAGATCTTCAGCTATCATATAAATTCTCTTATCATCAATGCATACGCAACTGTGTCTGCTGGAACTCGCGTGTATACGTGACTTTTGTTAATAGAACCCGCGTATGGAAAGTGAAGCATAGAAATTTTTTCACATTCCTTCATCTCCCCCTGAACTTGTACTTCCTGTACCTGTCTTCTTCATATCAGATGCTCTGTCAGGCAGAAACATAACCAGAAAAGCCAACTAGTACTGCAAAATGCTGACACCAACCAAAAATAGTCAGCAACTGTCCATATGCGACTTTATGTTCATATACTCGCGTATATACGCGACTGTACACCAGAAAAACCGCGTATCCTATTTAATCTTCTGAATTATGCAGATTTGTTCTTATTTGTGGTATGAAACTACGTCTTAGATAGAACGCTTCCCTGGGCGAGAGGTTTGGTAAAGATATCGGCAACTTGTTCTTTGGAAGACCTGCTCAACACCTTTGCTCAAGCACTTGTTCACGTAAGAAGTGATACTTGATAGGAATGTGCTTGGTATTGGAATGCATAACAAGATTTTTCGAGATACTAATGGCACTTGTATTATCACATAGAATAGAGATGGGAGGTGAACATTTGATTTGAATATCTTGTAATGTCTGCATCATCCAAAGAATTTGTGTGCAACATGATGTGGTAACCACATATTCTACTTCCATTGTAGATAAGGCAATAGAACTTTGTTTCTTGTTGAACCAAGATACTAATCGGGGCCCCTTATAGAATGCACCACCACTAGTGCTTTTTCGATCATCAAAATTTCCAGCCCAATCCTCATCTGTGTAAGCATGAAGAGTGAGATCAACATTCTTTGGATACCATAGACCAAGGTCTTGAGTTCCTTGAAGATATTTGAAAATTCTTTTAACAGCCTGAAGGTGAGATTCTTTTGGATTAGCTTGGAACCGTCCAACAATCCCAACTGCATGCATAATGTCTGGTCTAGTTCCAGTGAGATAAAGTAGACTTCCTATCATTGATATGTATTCTGGTTGATTCACGGTGGGAGAATCATCATGAGAACTGAGATTGCATCCGGTTATCATTGGTGTACTTACGAGTTTGCATTCTTCCATGCCATACTTCTTCAGAATTTGCTTAATATATTTTTCTTGTGATAGGAATATACCATCTGCAGTTTGATGCACTTGTAAGACAAGAAAGAATGTTAGTTCTCCAAGTAAGGACATTTCAAATTCTTGCTGCATGACAGAAGCAAATTTTTGACTCAAAGATTCTTCATTACTCCCAAAATGATATCATCAACATATACAACCACAATCAATAGTTTATCATTTTCAATTTTTGTGTATAAGTTGCTATCGGCGGACCCAACCCTTTGAGAATCCTTGTTGATGAAGATATTTATTAGTAATACCATGCCCTTGAACTTGTGCAGTCATATAGAGCCTTTTAAGTCTACAAACAAGATTTTCATCATTTCCCAAAATGAATCCTTAGGTTTTTCTATATATACTTCTTCTTCTAGATCACCATTAAGAAAAGCAGATTTAACATCCATTTGACAAACTTTGATTTGTTGATAACTTGAAAAAGCAGAAGCATTCTTCCCGCTCCAAGTCTAGCTCTGAGGAGCAAAAGTTTCTTCAAAGTCTATACCTTCTTTTGATGTACCTTTGCAAACCACTTTGAAAACATTTCTTACAACATCCCCATTCTCATTTAACTTGTTCTTGAAAATCCATTTGGTTCCAATGACATTTTTATCATGTGGTCTTGGTACCAAATCCTAAGTGTCATTCTTTTCAATTTGAACAAGTTCTTCATCCATGGCTTGCCTCCAACATTCATCTTTGCTAGCTTGATTGACATTCTGTGGTTCAATTGTGGATAGAAATGCCTGATGACTAGAAGATCCCACAAGTGTTCTCCTTGTTCGTACACCTGAATCCTTGTCTCCCAAAATTTGAGATTCAGGATGATTCTTTTGAACATATCTAGATGGAGCCTTTTCAGATAGATCATTTTCAGGTTCTTCGTTGGATCCACTATCTATATCATTAATATTTGAAGTAGAAGGCCATAAGTCATCATCATCTTCCTTTGTTGTTTGTTTTTCTTCTTTAGAAGTTGCAGGAGACTCATCAATAACGACATCAATACAATCAACAATCTTTTGTAGCCTTTCATTATAACATTTGTATGCTTTGCTTGAAGATGGGTAACCAAGAAATATTCCTTTATCTGATCTAGGTTAAAACTTGCCAAGCTTTTCATCATTATTTTTTATAAAGCATTTACTTCCAAAAACTCTAAAATGCTTTACAGTGGGAGATCTGCCATACCAGAGTTCATATGGATTTTTATCACTATTTACCCGAATATGAGCTTTGTTGTGAATGTTTGCTGCTGTATGAGTTGCTTCTGCCCAGAAAGTGCCAAGTGTTCTAGAGTCATCAAGCATAGCTCTAGCCATTTGTTGAATTGTTCTATTCATTCTTTCTACTACGCCATTTTGTTGTGGAGTGCCAGCTATAGAGAACTGTCTTTTTATGCCATGTTGTTCACAAAATTCAAGGAATTCATTTGATGTATATTCTCCTCCTCGATCAGATCTAAGACACTTGATTTTTAGATCAATTCATTTTCAACCGGTGCTTTGAAGCTCTGAAATTTTTCAAAGGCTTCATCTTTGTGTTTAATGAACCCGATCCAACACATTCTAGAGTAATCATCAATAAATAAGATATAGTATTCTTCCCCTCGTAGTGTCTTTTTCCTCACAGGTCCACATATGTCAGTATGAATGAGTTTAAGAGGCTTACTTGATGATCTTTCTTTGGCATTAAACCGTACTCTAGTCTGCTTACCGAATTGACAAGATTTGCATATGATATTTTCTGGTGGATTAATATTGGGAAAATCACGAACGGCAGAGTACGATTTTGCTTTGTTGATTTGAAGAAGCGGAAATTGCTGACCTTCTCTCATATATACCAATTTTCTAAAGATTTGCTCAAGTAACACTGAATCTTGTGATTTTTAGGTACCTCTGGAGTTGCTTGGAGTTCTGTTTTCTTTTATAATTGTTTTACCTGTATCAAGATCACGTACTACACATTCTTTTGAACTAAAAACAACTTCCATTCCTTGATCACACATTTGAATTACACTTAACAGTTTATGCTTTAATCCATCCACATACATGACATTATTATCTTTCACCTTTTCTTTTAGAAAAATAGACCCTTTTCCCTTAATGACAACAGGAGTATCATTTCCAAAAGTAACATTCTTTTCTTTTTCTAGAGCACTATATGCAAGAAGTTTGTTTTTGTCACCTATCATGTGTTTTGAGCATCCACTATCAATGTACCATTGATTTTCTTCTGCCCTGTCAACGCTATCCCACAATTTTCAGCTTGCTATTTCTTTCTTTTCCCCTTTAGAGCAGGGAACATGTTCTTTTAGCTGAACTTTGCTCCTGCATTCAGATTCTTCATGGCCAAAGTTATTGCAATAAGCACATTCAACTTCATTTTGAAGAGGAGAAAAGTTGTTATAGTTATTCTTCTTTGTTTCAATATCAATCCTTTTCTTTCTTGCTTCTCTTGTCATGATGGTTTTATATGCTACACATTGAACAAATTTATGACCAAAATAGTGACATGAGAAACATTGGCCATTGAAGAAATTTCTGCGATCATGAAATCTCCTACTTGAATTTACCTGTTGATTGGTGTTTCTTTGAAAGATATTCCTGTTAGTGTTCTTTGAATTGAGATGATCATGCTTTACCTGCAAATATTCTTTATTCCCTTGCTGAGTGGCAGCATGTTGTATACCAGCAGTAGTTGCTTTTAGATAATTTGGTGCTGAAGCCTGAGAAGATTCTCCGATGTATCCAAGACCTGTCTTTATAAAGAACCATTGTACCGAATCTCATCTAAGGTTTCTAAACCTTTAGCAAATCTAAGATTGAGAGATTCCACTTTCTTATTATCTTTCCTTAGACTTACTACTTTTCACTCCAATTCCTCAATGCGTTTTTCTCTTGCTTCATGCTGATTTTCAAGAGTCTCTATGATTATGTTCTTTTCTTCTAGGCTTACTTTGAGTTGAGTGCTTTCTTCAAGCAAATTATTGTCTTCTAGCGTATCCACAAAAGTATCCTTTTCTTCTCTAGATTCTAGTTCACATTCTTTTATGATTGCCCATACCTTTGCACCAAGATTTTGCAGATAAGCTTTTGTTCGTACCATCCCAAATATCAGATTGCTTCCATTGAACAGAGGTGGCTTTATAGACATTACTCCTTCTTGACTTCCCATTGCGACGGATCTCCTTCAAGCGATCAAGCTTACGCGGAAGGGACCGCTCGACCCAATTGTTGGAAAAATGCGGGGGGGGGGGGTGAATCAGTATTTAGGGCATACTGAAATCTTTTTACTTTTCTTTACTTCAAAACCCATACGCTACTTTGCTGAAGCCAACTAGCATATACACGCGGATCTCCTTCATTAAACTCGCGTATACACAGAGATATTATTATGCAATTAAATCTTTACTTAGATCTATGCAACATTCATTCTTCTGATGTTTAGTTAATAGTAAACATGTGCAGTAACAACAGAATAAATCATCACACATAAGCATCACACATGAACACCGGGATTTTAGGTGGAAACCCAAGTCGGGAGAAAACCACCGCTGCCGTTGTCTGAGCCTTCAATATTTTATTATAGAGAAAACATCTTACAACAATGTGCTGGCGCAGACTCCTACCAGCACGCAGGCACCCACCTGCGCTCGTTTTACCCGGCCCTCTCTGGAAGGAGCTCCAACCCCCCCGACTCGTTTACCGGCCTCACTGGAAGAGAGCTACGAGCCCCTCAGTCTCGTTTACCAGCCTCACAGAGGAGCTACAACCCCACAGTGGAAGGCACAACCTCATCACCTCTATGGACCACGTTTCATCAATTTTCACCTTTGGATCAAGCATCCTTTGGAATCACCACTTGGGAGCGTTCATCATATTTTGAATGGACCCACTCCATGCTAATAGCCTGTTCGCAAATAGATACATATAACTCACTGACAGATATCAGTAAACCAGCAGAACAGATCAGAAATTTCTTACCATAGACTTCAACAAACCCTAGTTTGCATACGCGCTTTCCTTTCTCTGATGTCGCGTATATACACACTTCTGTTCACATAAACCAGCGTATAATTCTGTACATATTACAGATCCAATTTCATTGTGCATATGCTCTTTCTCTTCAGCGAAGCCGCGTATATACGTGCTTCCTCTTCGACGAACTAGCGTATGGTTCTTCAGACATTACAGAGCTGCATACTTCTTCAGATCAGATATTCAGTTCAGGTTCAACCCTTTACTTCAGACAGATGTTCGCCTCATCACAGATCTAATCACTCCATAAACAGATCTAGTAGATACAAATACATTTAAGATCTAGATCCCCTTCTTCATCATTTTCTTCATTGGTGCATCATAGATTCAAATCTATCATCAAACCTTTACCCTTTCCATACAGATATACTTCCCAGAGAAGTATTCATTCAAGCTCAGACATCTTGCACTCACCCTCATGATTTTCACAATGAATTTCTTCTCTTTATATAGGTTTACCCTTTTTCAATACCATGAGCCCCTTTTTCAATACCATGAGCCAAAACAATACCATGAGCCCAAAACTACATTACTTTCGATGGTTTTCCTGGACGGGGTCATTTAGACGAATCATTACCTAATACAATGGGTCAATACCATGGTGGTTACCCCTGGTTTTGCACTTTATGAGCACTTTTGCCCATACGCGACTTGGCACGTACTTTACCGCGTGCATACGCGACTTCTCCTAGGCAAATCCGCGTATGCCTTGAGACATACTCTTTTCATCATAGATCTAGCACATATTGAATTCCTTTCTTCATTGCCTTTTGTACTCTCTGTAGATACATTAGATTTTCATCTTTAAACAGGTTCATCAAGACATATTCTATCAAGCAAAACTTCATCAAGTAAGTTGCCATCATCTTCATCAGGTGGGTTGCCATTCAAGAACAACTCTCTACATCATATTATCAACAAACATCATATCACATCAGATTTACATAATTTACCAAGTCCATCAAGTCAAGAATAACTTCATCAGGTGTATTGCCATCAAGGACAACACATGCCAACAATCTCATGTCTTCATCTTCATTCAGTGGGTTGCCATCAAGGACAACACTCTGCATCATATTGCCAACACCAATTTCTCTTGTTGGGAATCACGATTGTCATTACACCAAAACCCACAGGTGTTATTCAACGATCGCATCGCCAGAGATAAGGATCCACGAGAGGCGGTTAGTCCATGTCGCGAAACACACAGGGAGCGTTGGTTTATCCAATGTCCAACAATCTCCCCCCCAACGCGAGCCGGGTGTGGATCAAACTTGTGACTTACTCTCTGATACCACTTGTTGGGAATCACGATTTCCGTTACACCAAAACCCACAGGTGTTAGTCAATGATCGCATCGCCAGAGATAAGGATCCACGAGAGGCGGTTAGTCCATGTCGCGAAACAAACGGGGAGCGTTGGTTTATCCAATGTCCAACACTGGTTGCTTCGATGGTGGATTTTATAGAAATTATATAACTAATGTGTTATATATCCAAGATTCTCCTAATCACACACTATTTTAAATTCATGCACAATACATAATCGATTCCACTATTGATCTCACATGTGGAAATTAAATCAATTGCAAAGCACACATGAAACCATAAAAATTCACACACATTAACACAGTTGTTTTAACGGGAAAGCCTGAAGCTAAAAACCCCAACTATCTGTATATAATATATGTCATAGAGATCATGTAATAATCCTCATACAAATCTGATCATATCAAGCTCTTAGTACAATACAATCGCAACACACTAATTAGGCCCGATCTAGCAAATCCATGCATCGATCTCTGCCACCTGCTAGCCTGCCTCTACTGCGCAATCCCTGCTGAAGAATGGCTCTGAATGAAATCGAATCCACCTGGCTTGCATTGCACAATCCTCATTGGCATCTCTAATGAGTGTTGGATGCAATCAATGCATCACTATAGTCACAACTAATAGTCATCTTGCCCTTTCACCTATCTCTCCACTGGTCTCCACTGAAACTGTCCATGCACTGTAGTTAAATAATGTATTATTCAGTTGATTAATGAGTTAATATTTAGTGAATTAATTATTAATTAATTCACACCACTCTCACTAGTGTATCAATAAGTTAAACTAGATACAACTAGCTCAATTGTGTCTAACTGAGTTAAACTGAACACAACTCCACCAACTACTTCTATAACTCCACCAAACTCTGTCACATGAGTTCTAACTGAAGTCCTCCATACAATAGCTCCAGTAAACCCTCAGGAATAGCGTAATTCCTTCTGTCAGCTCCGGTGCCACATATGTGCACTTAACTGAAGTGCTCCAAGAGAATAAGATAATGTTTAGAGTCCAAATATTATTAAGAGCTAATAATATTCGACATATCTATTTTTAGAGTGGAAATCTAAATAGATTTCGTCCAATATGTCTAAAAAGAGAAGTCCATCTATTTTTCCAACTTGAAAAACCATCCACAAATAGTATCCTGCAACTCATAGAATATGATCGACATGTCTAAAAATAGACTTTGTGCCAAAAATAGCTTGCGGGCCCACTTAGTGAAGGCAACTCTTTTCACTAAGCTCATCATCTTGTTGAATCTGAACACTCCCTCTCAACAAGATAGGGATTATCTGCCACCCCGATCTTGTCTCTATGGTATTCGAATTTTCTCCTGGTGAGCACCTTCGTTAGAATATCTGCATCCTGATCCTCCGTAGGTATGTAAGAAAGCAACATGATCTTCCGCTGCACACAATATTTGATATGATGGTACCATATGTCAATGTGTTTAGATCTATCATGAAATACTAGATTAACCACGAGTTTAATGCAACTTTGATTATCACAATATATCACAGTAGGATCTAAGTGTGAACCGAACAACCTGACCAGGATATTCCTCATCCATATAGCCTCGCATGTAGCCAAAATTGCTGCCATGTACTCAGCCTCCACCGAACTGAGTGCCACAGATCTCTATTTCCTATTGTACCAAGCAACTGCTGTAGACACGATACTGAATATCCCTCCAGATGTGCTCTTTCTGTCCGTTGGGCTCCCTGCCCAATCTGCATCCGTGAAGCCATGCAGCTTCACCTCATCCGACTGTCTGTACCACAATACATATCCTGATGTGCCTCTGATATATATCAATACATGCTTTCCTCCCTTCCAAAAGAGCTTGGTAGGCTTAACCATAGCTTGTGAAAGTTGGTTAATAGCACAGCATATGTCCAGTCGTGTATTGACTAGATACATGAGTGAACCAACCAACTGCCGATAAACAGTGACATCCACTACCTCTGCCGATGTAGCATCCTCTTTCCTCCAACCACCAGGAAGAGGAGTGTCGATAGGCTTGCAACCTTTCATGTTGAAATTCTCCAGTATCTCCCAGGAATACTTGCCTTGAGACACAAACAGTGCATCCTTCTTCTGCCAAATTTCCAATCGCAAGAAATAATGACGAAGGCCCAAGTCCTTCATCTCAAACTCCTTTGCAAGATCTGCCTTGCATGAGTGTATCAACAGTTCATCACCTGTTAGTATCAAATCATCTACATAAAGTACAATGATCAGCAACTTACCCTCCACCACAATCTAGTATATGTTCGGATCTACCTCACTCTTGGCGAAACCAAGTCCGGTGAAATAACTGTCTATCCGTGTGTACCAAGCACGAGGTGCTTGTTTTAGCCCATACAATGCTCTTTTGAGCCTGCACACATGCGACTCGCTGCTGAAGATTTCGAATCCTTCAGGCTGCTCTATGTACACCTCCTCCTCAATGACTCCATTGAGGAACGTAGTCTTCACATCCATATGATGAATGTGCCAACCCATCTGTGCTGAGAGAGCAAGGATGGTCTGTATGGAAGAATACCTTGTGACAGGTGCAAAGGTTTCTTCATAGTCGATCCCCTCGATCTGTGAGAAGCCCCGGGAAACAAAATCTTTCCTTGTACTTCTCGAAGCTCCCATCAAAAGTTTGCTTCACTTTTTAGATCCATCTCGAACCTACCACTGATTTCCCTTCTGGCCTTGGGACAATCTCCCATGCACTGTTTCTGACAATCGAATCATACTCTTCCACCATGGCATCTACCCATGCGAGATCCTCCACACCTTCCTTGAAAGAGGATGGTTCTGTCACGATACACTTGCTCATCAGAGCCATGTATCCAGTAAATCAGTCAGGTGAATGTCTCTATCTGCGCTGTGATGTAGGGGCTCCTACATTCTGCGTTGCATCAAGATTCAGTGGCTCAGCTTCTATAGTGCGCTTCCGCCCTCTGATGGTTGGCACTGCATGAGTGGTTTCTTCCACTCCATGAACCTCCTCTTGTAGCTGATCCACATCCTGAGGCTCATCTTTAGGAACTAGTAGCTCCTCATCTGCATGCAATTTTATCTCCCTCTCAAGCAACAAATTCATGGCTTTATCCTCATGAAATTTGATATCCCGTATCACAACAGTCTTCTGACTGTTTGGAAAATACACACGATAATTGTGGGGTGTTTATGTGTACCCCACAAATATCCCAACCTCTGCGGTCGACTCCAGCTTCTTCCTAGCATCCTTCGTCACATGAATGTAAACAGGTGAGCCAAAAATATTCAAATGAGAAATATCAGGCTTCTTACTAGAAAACGCCTCTTCGGGTGTACTCATGCCAAGTACTCTATGAGGACAACGCTTTTTTCACATAAACCGCAGTGTTGCATGCTTCTGCCCACAAGTGTATGGGAAGGCCCTGATCATGCAACATCGCCCATGTAGCACCCATGATCATTTTTTTCTTTCGCTCCGCGACCCCATTCTACTGTGGGTTATGAGGCGCTATGAGCTCTCTTCGAATTCCTTCTGCGCTGCAAAAGTCTTTGAATTCGCCAGAGATGAATTCACCACCATTATCGCTCCTAAGAGCTTTCACCTGCTTCCCTGACTCTTTCTCAACCAGTGCCTTGAACTCACAAAACTTTGAGTATGTCTCACTCTTCTTCTGCATGAAGAAGATCCAACACTTACGAGAAAAGTCATCAACAAATATCACATAATATATGTGCTTTGCTGTCGAAGCTACTGAGAAAGGTCCACACATGTTTGTATGAATTCTCTCAAGGATCGTCGTGGCGCGACTATCATTCTCATGAAAAGTGGTCTTCACAAATTTTCCCAAAGTACATCCCTTGCACTGATCTGACTGTGCAAGTGTACCCTTGGGAAGCCCGGTAGAAATCTGTTGCAAAATTTTCAAAGCGCCATGGTGAAGATGGCCCAATCTCCTGTGCCACAATTCGCCCTCATCCTAGCTCACCACTCCTTCTGATTTTCTTGCCATTGCTGCGCATCCATCTACCTGCAATTGATAAAGGTTCTTAACTCGAACCCTTATCCTTCGGGTTTCACCAGTTGCTTTACTGCGCAGGAAAGCCTTTCCCTCGCTAAAAACAACATCATAGCCCTTGTCTTCCAACATCGCCATAGAGATCAGATTTTTCTTCAATCTTAGAACATGCATGACATCCTTCAAGATGAAAGGTTTTCTAGAATCCCTCTCAAAGTAAATGGTCCCGATACCAGTCGCACTGTATCTACCATCATCGCCCATCTCGATGTGTACTCCAAGATCTTTCTCATCCAGATCAGTAAGAGAATATTTGTCTCCGGTCATATGGAAAGATGCACCACTGTCAAGAAACCACACTGATCCCATCACACTTGAAACCAAGCATGCGATCAACGAAAAATACAGCTCAAACTGCGAGGCTAAGGCCTCTCCAGCTGCAGATCCAACACCCTGCTTATTTTTCTTCTTCTGTGGACAATTAGTGGCATAATGTCCGTGTTGGTGACAGTGAAAGTACTTCACCTTGGACAAGTCCTGCTTCTTGCCTTTCGCACCGGATTGAGAAGGATTTTTCTTTCCCTTTCCTTTCCTTGCTTTGGCAGCCAAAGTGAAATTTTCTTCATCTTCATTCTTCGATGAAGATCCATCCCTGGTACCCCGCGTTATCTCCTCCTGCACAAGATCCGACCAAAGTCGCTCCCATCCTGGCAGTTTCTCCCGACCATTGACAGAGTCCTCGTAGCTATGCCAACTCTTCGGAAGCCCAAGGAGAGCCAATCTCACAAAGTATTCTTCATCAGCAGTAACCCCCACACTTCCCAGCTCATCCCTGCACTGGACAAACTTCATGAGGTACTTGGGTATGCTGTCGCCTTTATCCATTTTTATTTTCCTGAGTTTGTGTTTAAGTGCCAACTTCCTCTGGTCACTTCTGCTTTGGAACAAGTCTGTCAAAGCTTTCCACATCAACAATGGAGAAACTTTACCATGAAGGCTGGAAACAATGTGATCCTTCACACCTTCCAACAGAATCCTTCGACATTTTGTTGTCTTCTTTTGCCATGCGTCAAGTGCGGCAGCATCGCTAGACGCAGGTTTTGGAATTTTTGCATTTATGAACTCCTTCAACCCATTATCATCCAACACCGCCTCCATCCTGTCCTTCCATGAAATATAATTCAAGCTACCCTTAAGGGCATACTCCAATCACAATCCATTGAAATACATTTCAATGAATGCTTAACTTCGACACCAAGAAAACACGGCAGCAAATTCGAATTCCACCAGCACAGAAATCAACCGCTTCAATAATTGCAATTGCTCTGATCAATATCGCTTCGATACCATGTAGAAATTATATAACTAATATGCTATATATCCAAGATTCTCCTGATCACAAACTATTTTAACTTCATGCACAATACAAAATCTATTCCACTATTGATCATCACATGCGGAAATTAAATCAATTGCAAAGCACACATGAAACCATAAAAATTCACACACATTAAAACAATTGTTTTAACGGGAAAGCCTGAAGCTAAAAACCCCAACTATCTGTATATAATATATGTCATAGATATCATGTAACAATCCTCATACAAAGCTGATCATATCAAGCTCTCAGTATAATACAATCGCTACACACTAATCAGGCCCGATCTAGCAAATCCATGCACCGATCTCTGCCACCTGCTAGCCTGCCTCTACTGCGAAATCCCTGCTGAAGAATGGCTCTGAATGAACTCGAATCCACCTGGCTTGCATTGCGCAATCCTCATTGGAATCTCTACTGAGTGTTGGATGCAATCAATGCATCACTATAGTCACAACTGATAGTCATCTTGCCCTTTCACCTATCTCTCCACTGGCCTCCACTGAAACTGTCCATGCATTGTAGTTAACTGATGTATTCTTCAGTTGATTAGTGAGTTTATATTTAGTGAATTAATTATTAATTAATTCACACCACTCTCACTAGTGTATCAATCAGTTAGACTAGATACAACTAGCTCAACTGTGTCTAACTGAGTTAAACTGAACACAACTACACCAACTACTTCTATAACTCCACCAAACTCTGTCACATGAGTTCTAACTGAAGTACTCCATGCAATAGCTCCAGTAAACCCTCAGGAATAACGTAATTCCTTCTGTCAGCTCCGGTGCCACATCTGTGCACTTAACTGAAGTGCTCCAAGAGAATAAGATAATGTTTAGAGTCCAAATATTATTAAGAGCTAATAATATTCGACATATCTATTTTTAGACTGGAAATATAAATAGATTCCGCCCAATATGTCTAAAAATAGAAGTCCATCTATTTTTCCAACTTGAAAAACCATCCACAAATAGCATCCTGCAACTCATAGAATATGATCGACATGTCTAAAAATAGACTTTGCGCCAAAAATAGCTTGCGGGCCCACTTAGTGAAGGCAACTCTTTTCACTAAGCTCATCATCTTGTTGAATCTCAACACTCCCTCTCAACAAGATAGGGATTATCTGCCACCCCGATCTTGTCTCTATGGTATTCGAATTTTCTCCTGGTGAGCACCTTCGTTAGAATATCTGCATCCTGATCCTCCGTAGGTATGTAAGAAAGCAACATGATCTTCTGCTGCACACAATATTTGATATGATGGTACCATATGTCAATGTGTTTAGATCTATCATGAAATACTGGATTAACCACGAGTTTAATGCAACTTTGATTATCACAATATATCACAGTAGGATCTAAGTGTGAACCGAACAACCTGACCAGGATATTCCTCATCCATATAGCCTCGCATGTAGCCAAAATTGCTGCCATGTACTCAGCCTCTGCCGAACTGAGTGCCACAGATCTCTATTTCCTATTGTACCAAGCAACTGCTGTAGACCCGATACTGAATATCCCTCCAGATGTGCTCTTTCTGTCCGTTGGGCTCCCTGCCCAATCTGCATCCTTGAAGCCATGCAGCTTCACCTCATCCGACTGTCTGTACCACAATACATATCCTGATGTGCCTCTGATATATATCAATACATGCTTTCCTGCCTTCCAAAAGAGCTTGGTAGGCTTAACCATAGCTTGTGAAAGTTGGTTAACAGCATAGCATATGTCCAGTCGTGTATTGACTAGATACATGAGTGAACCAACCAACTGTCGATAAACAGTGACATCCACTACCTCTGCCGATGTAGCATCCTCTTTCCTCGAACCACCAAGAAGAGGAGTGTCGATAGGCTTGCAACCTTTCATGTTGAAATTCTCCAGTATCTCCCAGGAATACTTGCCTTGAGACACAAACAGTGCATCCTTCTTCTGCCAAATTTCCAATCGCAAGAAATAATGAAGGAGGCCCAAGTCCTTCATCTCAAACTCCTTTGCAAGATCTGCCTTGCATGAGTGTATCAACAGTTCATCACCTATTAGTATCAAATCATCTACATAAAGTACAATGATCAGCAACTTACCCTCCACCACAATCTGGTATATGTTCGGATCTGCCTCACTCTTGGCGAAACCAAGTCTGGTGAAATAACTGTCTATCCGTGTGTACCAAGCACGAGGTGCTTGTTTTAGCCCATACAATGCTCTTTTGAGCCTGCACACATGCGACTCGCTGCTGAAGATTTCAAATCCTTCAGGCTGCTCTATGTACACCTCCTCCTCAATGACTCCATTGAGGAACGTAGCTTCCCTTGTAATATAAATAATTTGTTCATACAATTTTCGTGTGTTTCTTGATGTGATGTTATTGATTAATGCTTTTGATACTAAATCATAAATAAAAGTGAAATACTGATTCAACCCCCATCTTAGTATTTCCAACAATTGGTATTAGAGTAGGTTCCTCCATCATAGTCTAACAACTGTAAGGAATGTCTTGGGAATAAATATGGGAAAGGAAAAAAGGCCAGCCTCCAAACACTCAAAGGAAAAGGAAAAGGAAAAGGAAGTACCCTCCATTGCAATGATGCCAAAACATATTGAAGTCATTAATGAATATAAAGTTGACCCAACTATCATGTCTTCACCACCTCTTGTTTTTGATGGAACAAACTATGAGCTATAAAGCATGTCTATGGAGATCTATTTGAAAACCCAGGATTATATATGGTTCACAGTTGTTACCGGATATACAACGAAAAAGGAGTGAAAAAAATATGATGTAAGAGAAATGGATACTATTATAATAGGTTTATCGAATATTTTAAAATACAAGGTGGGATGATGCTCCTCAACTAAAGATATTTTGGAAAGGCGAGAAGAAATTTATGCAAGAAAAGCTAAAAATGAAGATTCCCACTTAAAGACTAAGGTACAAGAGGAAAAAATGAGAGAATAAATTTTGGAAAGTCATTTTAAATAAAAATCTAAGGACTTGTTGAAGCTACAAACTGCATTTAATCAATATGAGAGAAGGCTTAAAGAAGAAATTATCTCCTTGAAGACCGAGCTTGAAGAACCAAGAAGAATTGAAAAAGTGATCAAATTCCAGCTAAAAAGGAAGGAAAAAGATTGAGAGAAGCATGAGGAAGTATCATTAAGGGTTTAAGTCAACAAGATAAATGAAAATATGAAAAAATCACAAGGGATAGATAACATTTTCAGCTGCAACAAATCAAGTCCCGATGAAACTTCATGCAAAGAATATGCAAGCACCAAGTCCCCAAAGGAGAAATTTTAAGAAAAACATGAAAGCAAAATCTTTGTCCTAAAAAAGCCAAGTAAGAACCAGAAAAAACGTTAAGTTTCCAATCCAAGAAGTTATGCCAATGTTCTCAAGAAGACATCTTATCAAGAAGAGCAGCAAAAGCTTGGACCTCCTCCAAGGAAGAACAATTTAAAAATTCCATCATGGAAATCCAACTCACAAAGGTACCAAAGTATATTTCTTGGTTTTTGTTATTCATGTACAAATTTTGGGCACAAGGCTAGGAATTGAAAAGCTCATAATAAGGTTAACTATAAAGGATATCATAAAAATCCTGAGACGCATGCTTATAAACCCTAATGGATTCCCCAAAAAAAGGTACACAACATTTGTTCCATCGTTCTGGTACCACATATAATGCTTTAAATGACATAAATTTGGACATGTTGCATGAGACTGCAAATGTGAGATGAAGTGGATTCCTAAGCAGATTAGACAAGAAAGACAACCCACTAAGGTTTGGAGAAGAAAACATGTCAAGCAAGAACAACAAATATCATGAGTTAGAGTATCCCCGCGAAAAGAAAGACACCCTTTTCCATTGATGTCAAAGGGGGAGAGAGAAATAGGAGGAAGTGAAGCATGGAGATAGGTGGAGCATTACGACAAGTGGAGCATGATTACAAGGGGGAGCATGAGTGTTGACATCAATGAAAAAGGGGGAGATTGTTGGATGAAAGTTGTCATTGATGTCAAAGGGAAAATAGATGGAAACAATATTTAGAGAAAATATGTTTGGGTTTTAAAATTAAATTAAAGGCATTCCATTTGTTAATTCATCCTAAAAGTCCAACATAACATCTAAGCTGCAAGATTCACTTTACATGTTTATGGAAAATTAAATGCAACACTGGGAGGTGCAATGCACATGGTTACCTATGCTGATATGGAAAGGGCAATGATTTTTTTTTGAAGGTTCCTATATGGAAAGAACTTGCCTCGACACTTAAATTATGCAAAACATGCTTCCTATTATTTCCAACCTTTTGAAGCAAGATTTACATGTATGGATCTTCAATGAAGATCAAGATTCAATGGTGTCATTAACCTAAATCATAAGTTAGATGAGAAATATTGCTAAAGATTTGAACCTAAGTACTATAATACCATATAACACTTGATAAACTCATGGAAGGGTGGGTGGATGGACTGAAGCATATGAACAACTTGTGTATGTGAACTGAATATTGTCATCGCTGATGATGTAATCATTTTTTCTCTTAGTTATTGCTATAAAAGCATGTATAGTGAAAATAATTGGTAGATGCTTCTGGTGGCACTACTCATCACCGAGTTGAATTAAGATGAATGTGAATAGATTGATTCTTATCATGAGAGTAGATTCCTCTTTTCATGTAAATGCAACTAGAAACTTAAAAGTCCTGAAAACTTTATCATATTTACATGTGACTGAGCCTTGGTTGGCTCCAATTAAACTCAATTGGGTTACAAGTTGGGATAAATTTACAAGGTCGACTTGTTCATATAGTCTAAACCATGACATATAAATATGAATAAGCCATGGGATCCTTAGGCAAGTAATTCAAACAAGATCAGAGATTTGGTTCACTATCAACAAGGAGTTTTGTCTTATTTTTTCGATTTTCTAGTTCATGATTAGTATTTCGAACGAGCAGGTTCTATGATTCAATGGTCCATGGTTTTGATATATTGGTTCGTGTTGTCTTGGTCCAGTTTCAATTATTTTTGGCATGGATATATGACCAATTGATTTAAGAAGTGAGGGATATAACCAGAGTTATTTATCTATTCTATGCACCAATGAGGTTTATTCTCTATTCTAATCGATCACTTGATGAAGAGGACGTGATGAAAAAAATAGGATAATTTATATTAACCCATTGTTGGTTTTATTATGAGAATGTTTACCTTATACTATGTTCTGATTTCTCCCACCACTGTTTGTTGTGAATCATTTGTCATGGTCAGTCACCTAGATATACTCTTCCCAAATTTAACATATTCGAGTGATAAATAATAACATTGGATGAGACTGAATGCATGACAAACCGACAGTTTCAAGTGCAGATTTCCAAGTACATCTATTAGTGTTGTTGTGAGCCTGAAGTGGTGTCTTAATATAGAGGAAAACTGATCAAATTGTTACGATCATGTTTTGTTTTAGGAAAAAGTCGAGACAAGTAAAAACAAGGTCATATGGAAAATATGTGGCACATTTGTTTGTGCATGTGGAAGCTGTTAAGAACAAGAGTTGAAGTAATATTAAATTTGTGAGTGAATGGAAGGAGTGAATGTTCAGTGACATGGTTGCAGTGAAAGTTTCATGTTAGTGATTGGTTGGAGAGGATTGAACAATGTTGTAAGTGGGCCATTGTCTTTGGTATGGGAGCTCAAGAATTTTTATTTTTATTTTTATTGTAAAGGGTGGCAGGCTGGGGCTAGGCAAGGAATTTATAGCTTACTTTAGGAGGTTGTTGCCTCCTTCCAATGGATGCTAGTACACTAGGGGTTGTAACTCCTTCCACTACAACAAAAAAAGCCATTAGTGCTAGAAATAATGTCGAAAATTAGTCTATTTGAGCCTACGAATTGGGTTCAATTGGAGGCACAAAACACAAAGCTGTAATGAATTTTCACTTGGGTGCTAGAAATAGTGCCGAAAATACTTCTAGGTTTAGCAAAGATAACTGTTTATTCCATTCTTGCATCCATTTTTACTTCTAGTTTTGCTCCCAATTGTGCTTCATGTTTTGCTTATGGTATGACATCAAAAATAACTTTTTTTTGACTTCTTAATTTACACCAAGTTATGCTACCATTATAATGTAATTTGTTGCTTCAAGTTTTGATTATAATATGGCATCGCTTGTTGCATATATCTTTGCTTACATTATGGAATATTTTTTAGCTTATAATATGGCTTCCATTATAGTGTATTTTGTTGCTTCTAATATTGCTTCCATTATTTGAAGGAATCTCCACATTATCCACAGTGTTATAAAACGATGGTCGACGTTTAAAATCCAAATGGAGATCTATCTTCGTGACAAGATGAAGAATGAAGATTGAAAGAAAGATGAAAAAGTCAAGGTTTAAATAGTGAAAAAGGAGAAGAGCCAACAAGAATTGATAAATTAATATTTTGTTATTTTATTGATTTATTTAATTTCTTTAATAAGTTATATTGTAATAAATAAATAATTTTGAAAAATATATAATAAATTTTTAAATTTATTTTAATAAATTATTCATAAATTATAATAATTATAATAGTATATGCATAATATCATTTATTCATTAATATAATAATAATACTAATTAATTAATTTAATAAATATTAAATAAAAATAGTTTAAATAATTACATTAATTGCTTTAATTTTTAATTGTTAAGTGATAAATCCTAAGTGTTACTAAATCACTAATTTTTATTTAATTCTATAATAAATACTAACTTAAAATAATCTAATTAAAATAAAAGAGTTAATCATAAATTTTTAATTTAGTGATTATTTACAAAATTAATAGCTCTTGATTAATAAAATTAGTAATTAATAAGAATTTTTATTAATAGTTTTAGTTATTTAATGTTAATAAATAATAGTTATTACTTTATAATTATTATTTATTAATTCTAATAATTATTATTATTTTATTATTCATATCTTCTTAATTTTTTTTTACTAATTCAATCCTAATTAATCTAGTATTATAATATAATTTGATCATTGTTAAATATAATAAATTTTATAATTTTATTAGCACATAACAATTATTAATTAATTAATTAATTAATTTATTATTCATATCTTCTTAAATTCATTATAATTTAATCCTAATTAATCTAGTATTATAATAGAATTAGATAATTGTTAAATATAATATATAAATTTTAATTATATTAACTAATAATAATTATTAATTATTTAATTTTTATTAGAAATAAAAATTAATTAATAAGGATAATTATTAAGAGTGAATAATCTAATTGGTTAAATGCACCGGCGAAATCCTAAAATTATTTATTACCTAATGGAGGAGAAGTAAACCTACGATACTATACCTGGGATGAAGACGAACTCTAGGAGCACATCTATCGAATTAGAGGCCGCCAACTGTCACTAATCTCAAATCCTCCATCCCTATTAATGTTATGTGGGTGTTTCATAATCTCAAAAGATTCTGTAATCTTCCATCTCTGATAGTGCTCCTCTCTCACAATGATTTTAGCAACCTCAAGACACGAGTGATGTTTAGTTTTTGAGGAGTGATCAACAAGGGCCAAGGTGTGAGATCGCTCATGTTTAATATTGGCACCATGCTCTTTAAGTCCATTATTTCTTCTTGGTTTTATACCTAAATGACTTCTTTGTTTGATTATTAGGGAATGCCAAGTTTGGCTTATAATATTGCTTCCATTATTAATTATTTTTTTGCTACCTGAATTGCTTTTATTTTTGCTTCTCACGTAACACCTAGTTTGGCTTCTAATATTTTTGGAAATACCGAGAGGGGGGTGAATTGGTATTTCTTTTCAATTGTTAATTTTACAAGTTATATCACTTATATTTAGAACAAAAAATGAACAATGATGGAATAAACACTTTTATTAATTTATTCTTTACTATAAGTAAAGTACAATAATGATATAGGGCTCCAACCCTAGATGAAGACTCCAATCTTCCTGGCTCCAACTTGTACAGTGCCAAGCATCGACTTGGTATTTCCAAGGCTCCAACCTTGTCAATTTGAGGCACCAACCTCTAGTGCTCCAACCCTATCTCTGGTACATGCTCCGACCTCGTTTCTTGAGGACTTCAATCCTCTAGGTCTCCAATCCTATCTTCCAAAGCATTGACCTTGTCTCTATGAGGCTTCAACCCTCAAATTCACTTCGTCAAAATATTTTTGGTTATTATTCACGACTCCCAAAGTCTTCTTCAACAAGCCCCATCACACCTAGTCTCCACGTAATATCATCAATGGCAACCTTTTCTTCTTAGAAGGTATCACCACTGCTCTTCATCGTACCCAAACAATTTCTCCAAGTTACCTCATGATGACATCAACGATGCATCGTGATCTTCAATGTTATTTCCAAGATCACTTAAGGATTCTCAACAAAATATCTTCAATCTTCTTCAAGGTCACTCCACAAAGTCTTCTTAGTATTATCTTCAAGTCTTCTTCACTGTTTTTCTTTTATGTTATACTTCTGCTTCACTAATATCCCTTGATCCCGAAATACTATCCTCAATAAGTTGTTCTTCAAGAATGTCTTCAATATGTTTAAGAGTGCCTTTGATTATGCTCTAAGGTACCTTCTAAAATAGTTCAAGCCTCTCTTAGATCAAGGTCTGCACTTCTTCAAGTCTTCACCAGATTTTCCAATAGAAACCTTAAGATCCTTCAGATGTTAAGATCTAGCTTCACTTCTTCCAAGCTTGAAGATTTGAGGATTGTATAAGTGTCACTGTAGCTGTGTCTCTTCAAACTGAGATTTTTTTTTCAGGTACCGAGCTGCCTCCACAGGACTGTCTCCACAAGTAGCAACACTATTCCATTCCTTCCACAAGTGGTTGTCTTCTCACCACAGGTTCAACCTTCAAAAATCGAGCCTCCAACTAATGAGGCTAAGGTCTATCTCCTTATCCACAATATTGTTGATTTGATCTACTCAAATCACTGTTGTAATATTTTTACTGCCTAATAGTTTGAGCTTAACCATAGGAGAATTTTCCACAAAGAAATATAAAAAGAAGTGTTAATACAGGTCTTCCTTTTTTTTTGGTTTGGAAAAAAGGTTTTACAACCCAGTACTGTGCCTTCAGATCTTCAGATCTCTTTTCTGTTGTGGCTAGGGTCCTATAGGATCCCTCCTTCCTAGCTGTTGATTTGGGCTTATAAATAGCCCCAAAACCACCTCTTCTATCCTCCAAAAAAAAACTAATCAGAGCTACCACTTGCTGACAGATCACAAGGAAAGTATGAGCCTAAAAATTAAGCTTCCAAAAATCTACAATGCTTGCTGTAAGATGTTTTAACCCAACAAATTTTTTTAAGCCCAAAACAATGCTTAATTTATGATCTCCTCAGCTCCTCAGCTCCTCTTCTATCTCTGTTTTTCTGTAACAATTCTTCACTGAATTGATGGTGAAAAATGAAGGTTTCAAATTATATTTATAGTGATTTCATCCTTTAAAGATAGGACATGACTATTGGAGATGAGAGCCGACATATGTATGTTAACTTAGGTTGGCTAGATAAAAAAATATATTTTTCTAAACTTAAAAATTCATTATCTCATCTACCAACGAGAGTTTGGGGGAAAGTAAGGGATCATTAGAAAGGGAAAAATATACTCTACAAGATGGTATAGGATCCATTTTTAAAGGTTTCCTCTAAGGTGGTGAATTTTTTCTTCTTCTTTGTGACTGCCCTTGAATTATTTAGTGCAGGAAAGGATTAGGACAATGGCTTCTTTGTTTAGCTTCTCCATTGTTTCTCTTATCCATTATTTGGATTCTTCATCATCGTAGGAACATGTAGGACATCCACATCATCATGATAGTGTCCAACAATGATTGTATCATCCATGTCATCACATAATTGTGCAGTGATATGTTATAGTGAAGCATCATTAGGAGAAATTAAAAATAGTCTTCCAACCATCAAATGATATCTTCCACGTTATCATCTAGTCTTTCAACCTTCATCAAGTGCCATCATCAATTGTGGTCATTCATTTAGTGTATGAAATCATCAAGTGTATGACTCCATATGTCATCAAGGGTTAAGGTCTAGATCATCAAGGCACATGCAACATTATGACTAGTTCAAGGACTTCTTAGGACTTCTTCATTAGTGGTTTGACATATTCATGGTTTGACCTATTGATTGATGGCATCCTTGTCAAACAAGAGTCATGACATCATCATATGGTACTAGGCATCTCAACAATATTGAAATATCGGTCAATTCCATATTGACATCAATGAAAACCTTGATTAACAATACCCCCCTTTGTCATTGATGGCAATATTCTTTCCTTTCCAACATTTTCTCTCCCTTTGACATCAATGGAAAACAAGGTGCTCAAGTACTCCCCCTGTCAAGATGCTTATTTTCTTCATCAATAGTAATTATTCATAGGAATGTTACTCCCCCTGTCATAGTGCTCTTCCTTTTGGCAATGTGGTCCATGATAGATTACATTTATTCATGTGATGAACCAACTCCCCCTACCTGCATAAACACCTCTAGCTCAAGAAAGATTGCTTGGTTTGTGATATAATGGAAGACATCTTCGACAATGGTCCATCGAATGAGAATTTATTATTCTCTTCAATGGAGTTTCTTTCGAGAGACGATCTATCAAAAGATGATTGTCCATGTATGACTCATCAAGGATTTCATAGGGCCCTTTCACGGATAACTTCTGCAAGAAATCTTAAGAATCACAGACTCCCCTAAGTGTATGCATCGTCTCATTTTGTTAGAGTTTCATTATCAATCACTTGGAATATCAAGGATGAATTCATCAAGTCAACAACATGTGTTGTTGGCTGGAGTGTTCAAAATATTTTTGGAGGCAATTTTCTTCCTTCTCCATATTTGTTTAACTTTCTTCTCTAGCATGGTTCTAGCTTGTGTAGGGGCCCAAGTCAAGTTACAAACACATGCCATATGTCCAATTTTATGGTAATTGAATCACTCTATCTTGTTCTTGAATAAGAAATCATGACTTCTTGATGAAAAATTGCTTCTAGGAGATTGGAGGGGACCATTATATTGGTCTTTATGATGCTCTACAATTTTTTTCCATGTGCCCAAAGTTTGTACAAGAATAGCAATAACCAAGAAATATACTTTGGTACCTGGGAGATGAAGAGTTCCTTGAAGTACTTCTGAAGTATTTTTTCCTTGGAATTCTTTGATGATATTCATTTCCTTTTTATTCTTGAAATCATATGTAAATCTCCTTGGAGTAGGGTTTCTTCTAATGTTATCTTGACTCTTGCCTTTGCTGGAACCGGGAGTATCATTTCTTCCTGGCTTCCTCACATCCTTGTTGTTTGAAGCATTATTTCTTGCTTAAGGGTTCACCTGCATAGCCAAGGCCTGATTTATCAAGGGGGGATCTTTGATGACTTAGGATGTCATCTAGGGTTTGAGAACTCTTCAATTTCTTATTCAACAAGTCAACTTCCTTTTTAAGAGAGAAAATTTGTCATTTCATTTTTTCACAATCTTCATCTTTCATGACTAGTTGCTTCTTCATTTATTCTATCATCTTGTTGCTTCGTGTGTTTCGATTTTAAGGGATATGATATTTGATTTAATTATGAAGATTTCTTCATTTTCCTTTGCTAGACTGCTCTCCATTTCTTCTTTTATTCTTGTAGCTTCACATGTTTTGGCCTTGAGAAGATTGATGTCTGATTTTAGTTTGAATACTTTTTCATCCTTTTCTTCTAGTTGAGATTTAAGAGAGGATAACTCTTCCTTGTATTGACCAATCTCTACTTCAATATTTTTCAAGCTCTTAAGTCTTTTTTCAAGGTGTCTTGACAAAGTTTCTTTCCTTTTATTTTGTTTATCCAATTGATTTGTGATAGATATGACTTCTTCACAATGCTTTCTTTTGTTTTGTTGAAATTCATCTTTAATTTTGGCGAGCTCCTCATCTATTTCTTATAATTGAAGCTTGAAAAATTCAAATTCCTTCCTTGTCTTGGCTTGGTTACCATCTTGCGCTTTCTTCTTAAGTTCCTCATTTTCATTTTTCAAACTGTTAATATCTTCCATGGAATCCATAAGTTTATTTAGGATATCTTATTCAAAGTATTCTTTGTTCTCTTTATCTTCCAGGGCTTCTTTAGCCTTGTTGTCATCTCTCTTATCTTCAACTTCGTTGATGGATTCTGGACTTCTTTCTTGTTTTCCATCATATTCTTGACTAGAGATCATTGTCAATGCTCCTTTTGAGTGAAGATCATGAAGTTTGTCCCATATGACTTTTGCCGATGAACATTTTTCAAAATTGGCCTTCACAGAATTTGGTAACCCACTCAAAATTTCCTTCATTGCTCTTGTATTTTACTCCTTGGATTCTTCATCCATTGTGTCATTAGTAATCACTGATTTACAAACTTAAATTCCTTGAGTCTTCAATAAATTCCTCATTCTTGCCTTCCATATATCAAAATTTCCATTGAACAATTGAGCCTTCGCAAATTTATTGACATCAATTTCGATGGTTGAGGAAGACACATCTTTAGGAGGATTGGAGACTTTCTTCCTTGGATTTTCCATTTGTGTTCTAATGATCAACCTTCAAGCTGTTAGGCTTTGAGTGAAGGTATTGGCTTTGATTCCAATTGTTGGAAATACTGAGAGGGGGGTGAATCAATATTTTTTTTCAATTGTTAGTTCTACTAGTTAGATCACTTATATTTAGAACAAAAAATGAAAAATGATGGAATAGATACTTTTATTAATTTATTCTTTCCAATAAGTAAAGTAAAATAATGATATAGGGCTGCAACCCTAGATGAAGACTCTAATCTTTCGGGCTCTAACTTGTATTGTGCCAAGCACCGACTTGGTATTTCCAAGGCTCCAACCTTTTCAATTTGAGGCACCAACCTCTAGGGCTCCAACCCTATCTATGGTACAGGCTACAACCTGGTTTCTTGAGGACTCCAATTATCTAGGGCTCCAACCCTATCTTCCAAGGCACCGACCTTGTATCTATGAGGCTCCAACCTCTTGGGCTCCAACCCTCAACTTCACTTCATCAAAATATGTTTGGTTATTCTTCACGACTCCCAAAGTATTCTTCAACGAGCCTTGTCATACTTAATCTCCACGTCACATCATCAATGACAACCTTTTATTCTTCATCGTACCCAAAAAATTTCTCCAAGTTACCTCATGATGACATCAATGATGCATCATGATATTCAATGTTATTTCCAAGATCACTTAAGGCTTCTCAACAAAATATCTTCAATCTTCTTCAAGGTCACTCCACAAATTCTTCTTAGTATTATCTTCAAGTCTTCTTCACTGTTTTTATATTCTGTTATACTTTTGCTTCACTAATATCCCTTGATCCCTAAATACTGTCCTCAATAAGTTGTTCTTCAAGAATGTCTTCAATATGTTTAAGAGTGCCTTTGATTTTTCTCCAAGGTACCTTCTAACATAGTTAAAGCCTCTCTTAGATCAAGGTATGCACTTCTTCAAGTCTTCACAAAATTTTCCAATATAAACCTTAAGATCCTTCAGATGTTAGGATCTAGCTTCACTTCTTCCAAGCTTGAAGATTCGAGGATTGTACAAGTGTAACTATAGCAGTGTATCTTCAAACTGAGTTTGTTTTTCAAGCATTGAGGTGCCTCCACAGGACTGTCTCCACAAGTAGCAACACTATACCAACCCTTCCACAAGTGGTTGTCTTCTCACCACATGTCCAACCTTCAAAAATCGAGCCTCCAACTGATGAGCCTAAGGTTTATATCCTTATCCACAGTCTTGTAGATCTGACCTAATAAAATCATTGTTGTAATTGTTTTACTGCCTAATAGTTTGAGCTTAAGCATAGGGGAATTTTCCACAAAGAAATATGCAGAGAAGTGTCAGTAGTACAGGTCCTTTTTTTTGGTTTGGGAAAGAGGTTTTACAACCAAGTATTGTGCCTTCAGATCTTTGGATCTCTTTTCTGCTGCGGCTAGGGTCTTGCAGGATCCCTCCTTCCTCGTTGCTGATATGGGCTTATAACCATTCCCAAAACCACCTCTTCTGTCCTAAAACAAAAAGTGATCAGAGCTACCACTTGCTGTCAGATCACAAGGAAAGTCCGAGCCTAAAAACTGAGCTTCCAAAAATTTGCAATGCTTGCTATAAGATGTTTTAACCCAACAAAAATTTTTAAGCCCAAAATAGTGATTAACTTCTGATCTCCTCGACCCCTCTTCTATCTCTGTTTTTCTGTAATGATTCTTCACCGAATTGATGGTTAAAAATGAAGGTTTCAACTTATATTTATAGTGATTTCTTCCTTTAAAGAGAGGACGTGACTGTTGGAGATGAGAGCTGACATATGTATGTTAACTTAGGTCGGCTAGATAAAAAATATATTTTTCTAAACTCAAAAATTCATTATCTCATCAACCACCGAGAGTTTGGGGGCAAGTAAGGGCTCGCTAGAAAGGGAAAAATATACTCTACAAGATGGTATAAGATCCATTTTGAAAGTTTGCCTCTAAGGTGGTGATTTTTTTTTTCTTTGTGACTGCCCTTGAATTATTTAGTGCAGAAAATGATTAGGACAATATGGATTCTTTATTTGACTTCTCCATTGTTTGTCTTCTCCAGTATTTGTCTTCTTCATAATCATAGGAACATGTAGGACATCCACGTCATCATGATAGTGTCCAACAATGAGTGTATCATCCATTCCATCACCTAATTGTGCATTGATATGTTATAGTGCAACATCATTAGGAGAACTTCAAAATAGTCTTCCAACAATCAAATGATATCTTCCATGTTATCATATAGTCTTTCAAACTTCATCAAGTTCCATCAGCAATTGTGGTCATTAATTTAGTGTATGACATCATCAAGTGTATGACTCCATATGTCATCAAGGGTTAAGGTCTAGATCATAAAGGCACATGCAAAATTATAGCTAGTTCAAGGACTTCTTAGGACTTCTTCATTAGTGGTTTGACATCTTCATGGGTTGACCTCTTCATTGATGGCATCGTTGTGAAACAAGAGTCACAACATCATCATCTGGTACTAGGCATCTCAACAATATTGACATCTTGGTTAATTCCATAATGACATCAATGACAACCTTGATTAAAAAATATTTCTTCTATTATTACTTCTTTGTTTGCTACCTAAATTGATTCTTGTTTTTCTTATTAGGTAACACCAAGTTAATTTTCTTCCAAGGTTGCTTCCGGTGTGCTTCTATATTAGATTCCATTGTTGCTTCCTTTTTTTCTTCCATAATTACTTCCTTGTTAGCCTCATGGTTTGATTCCTTTTAGTTTTAAGGTTTGATTCTTGTTTAGTGCCTTGGTTTTCTTCTTTTTTTGGTCCAAGGTTAGCTTCCTTTTAGTGTTGGGATTTGCTTCTTAATTAGCCTCAAATTTTTCTTCATGTCAAGAAACCAATTTAGCTTCCTATTTATAGCCAACAATAGCTCCATGTATGGATTCCAATTTAATATTGAATTTTACTTCTATTTTAGAGCCACATTCCACTTCCATTTCAACAACTCATGTTGCTTCCTTTATAACTTCCATTTATTAATTTAAATTAATTAATTAATTAATTTAATTTAATTTTAATTTTAATTTTATTATTATTTATTTATTTATTTTAATTTTTAATTTATTTTTCAATTTTAATTTTAATTTATTTTTTATTTTTTATGGATTTTTGGCTTCTGTGATCCATCGATAAATTATGCAGAAATATTTCGGTAATAATCACATTACAATGAACAAAGTTGACGCGTTTTGAACCAACCAGTGTGGTTCATCATCAGGACTAGGTGAGAGATCAGATCTGATCGTTGAGTTTAAATAGATGTAGAAATGTCAAAGTAAAACAACAGTTAGAATAACAGCTAATTTGACTTTGAAAATAATAATGGTTAGTTCTAATAATTTAATTATTTACTTAATAAAACCTAACAGCTAGATTGACTATTAAAATTAATAACGGCTAGATCTATTTAATAGTTTAATTCATAAAAATCTTTTTAACTTATTAATATTTATTTTCTTATAATTATTATCTAACTATCTTAATAAATAAATAAATAAATAAAAATAAAAATAAAAATAAATAAATAAATAAATAAAATAAAAATATAAAAATGAAAATAAATAAATAAATAAATAAAAAATAAAAAAAATTAAAATTAAAATTAATTAATTAAATAATTATTATTATTATTTTTTTAAATTTTAATTTTATTTATTTATTTATTTTTTAAGATAGTTAGATAAATAATTATAAGAAAATAAATATTAATAAGATAAAAAGATTTTTATGAATTAAACTATTAAATAGATCTAGTCGTTATTAATTTTAATAGTCAATCTAGCTGTTAGGTTTTATTAAGTAAATAATTAAATTATTAGAACTAACCGTTATTATTTTGAAAGTCAAATTAGCTGTTATTCTAACTGTTTTACTTTGGCATTTCTACATCTATTTAAACTCAACGATCCGATCTGATCTCTCACCTAGTCCTGATGATGAACCACACTGGTTGGTTTGAAACGCGTCGACTTTGTTCATTGTAATGTGATTATTACCGAAAGATTTCTGCATAATTTATTTTTTATTTTTTATTTTTATTTGTTATTTATTTTTATTATTATTATTATTATTTTTTCTCCGATTAAATTAGTTAAGTATATAATGCCTCTTTGCGCCGAGAGGTGCATCTACAACCCAATTTGACCTCGATGTCAGGTGGGTCACGTCCTCATACAAAATGTTGGCTTAAGTTTTAAATTAAAAAAAAATAAAAAATAAAAATCGCATTGTGCTAGAACATATATCAATTTCTAATACAATTATGTATTATTTATATAATTTGAATGGATAGTAAATTATATACATGAATTTGAATGGATCATAAATTTACCTTTAACAAAAAAAATTACCACATTGAATTTCCAAATTAAGTAAAATTTTAAGCATCTTTACTCTTTACTAAAGTCAATACCATTTCCTAAATCAAAGGAAAAGAGTTAATTCAACACAAACAATCAAAATCCAAAATATTTTAATATTTTTTTTAATTAAATATTTGTAAAATGAATTTATACTTACTCCAGAGCTATGGTAAATAAATAAAAAAATATATAAACTAGATGTATGGTAAATAAATAAAAATTCTTTTTATATTTATTCCATAAACATTTTTATATTTAAAAAAACTTTAAAAAGAGGTTTTATTTAGATGAAGCCTATGGGACGAATACCATGGGACAAATTAATATTGATGCCATGGGCCAAATACCATGGGTAAATAAATAAATATAAAAGAGGTATAAAAAGGTATGATAAATAAATAAATAAATATAAAATAGGTATAAAGAGGTATGGTAAATAACTAAATATAAAAGAGGTATAAATAGGTAAGGTAAATAAATAACAATATATCAAATAGGATTATAAATAAAAATCTAATTATATAACAAGCCTATGGGCCAAATACCATAGTAAAGAAAAGGGGTATGATAAATAAATAAAAATATAAATAAACTAGAGGTATGGTAAGTAAATAAAACCTCTTTTCATATTTACTCCATAATCTGCTTTATATTTACAAATATTTATGTTCATTAGTTTACATAACTAAGAAAAAATAGAGAGAGAGAGTGATAAGGGAGAGATGGAGAGAGAGTGTGTATGTTTAGGGGTGAGATAAAGAGACAAAGTAAGATGTATGGAAAGAAGGGGGGAGAAAAGAAGTGAGAAGGAGAGAGGGAGGGATATAGTAATGTAGTTGGAGAGAGAGAGGGGTGGAAAGAGAGAGAGAAAGAAAGGGATGGGGGAAGAGAGAGTGTTACACAGTAATTTGTCACCGTCCCTACCATTCCCCGTCCCGCACAATGGAGGACCCATTTTGTGACCTGTGAACATTGTTATGCCTTGAAATTATCATCAATGCATTCCTCTAAACATGAGCTTAAATTGCCCTAAAGACATCTCCTTGCAAAAAATCATGAAAACATATCCTTTTGCATTGGCGCGGGCAGAAAGTTCATCACTCGCGCCAATGGGGAAAATCCTACAAAGAGGCCGCGCCAACTGGCGCTCTGTCCCAGAGCAGCAGTCGCGCCAGCCAATTTAAGGAGTGTTTTTTAAATAAAGATGGCGGAAATTGTGTTTCAACAAACTCAGAAACCATTGCCTATCTTGAGTTGGGAGGTTTGGCTGCAGGAGTTCCATGGAAGGGAAGTGGTTTGCCACCTCTCATGGAACCTTCCTTCATGATAGGGCCAATCCCACAATAATAGGGATCCCAACTCCCTCCTTCCCCATCTATAAAAGCCTGCTCAATTCCATGGCAAGCTAGTCTTGAAGTGCCTAAGCTTTGAATCTCCAAATTCCCAAGAGCCTTTGTGCTATAAGAGCCCTCTTTCTTCTCTTAAGGCCGACTCAAGTAAGGAGACTATCGTCGAGAGACTCTGGAGAGGTTTGCCCTTTCCCTGGCGAGATTTGCGAGACCTGAACGACTGGAGACCCATCCAAAGGAGACCGTGACGTCAGAACATTGGTTTTGCTCTCTTTCGATTTTTATTTAATGAATGATTACGGTTATGGTTCCACTCTGTTTTCACTTATGTTAATAATGAGTTATATCCTTTCTGACTGATATATAGTTGCGTATTTTGGATTTTATGCTTGTATTCGTGTTGTTTCTTGCATGTGCAGGTGTCCATCCGCGGAGATCGTGGAAGGATCGTGATTTGCTAAGGCTGAGGAACGGGAACGCCCTCTTCTACGGATCATAGCATTGGAGTCCAGGTAGGCCTCCATCTTTGGTCTTTTATTCGTAACTAGGAACTTGCGCTGTAACATTTGATGATTGTTGCTAGACCCCTGCTGGGCTAGTAGGGATCGCCTCTGTCCGCAGAGGGGATTTACCTCCTCAACAATTTGGCGACTCCACTAGGGATCGTCTAGTTTTCACTGTCTCGTTAGATTGTCTCGCTTTTATTTTCCTTGCTTGGTTAGCCTTCTGGGCTGGGTTATTTTGCTGTTTTTTGCTTCTTGGTTTGCTTAGTTTGCATTGATCTGCTTCTGGAGTAGTTCTTTTTTGTTTTTGGCTGAGAAACTCGGCTGACGCACTTTTTAGCCCGACAATCGCGCCAATTGGCGCATGTTGCTTTTGTATAGACTGCGCCAATTGCTTGCTGGCGCCAGTTGCAGCCTTACAGTCACGCCACTCCTGTAGGGTTTTTGAGTTTGCTCAGTTTTGAGCTCTCTAGGTCTGATCAATGTTTTTATTCTTGATTTTCCGACTACCTGAGTGTGTTGGAGTCATGTTTGACTGGGAATTTGCCTTCGTCCTTTGGTTGTTTGCTTTTATATATCGATTTCACGTTTTAAGCCCTAGGGCATCTAGTGGCTTTGTGTATCGAGCCCTCCTTGGGAGTTTTGGTGTTTCGTTTATCCAGTCAACTCTCTGATTGCTCCTCTGCATTCTTTTAGTAGTTGTTCACTGTTTTGTTGCGATTTTTGGGTGATTGCTCGTTTCTTCATTCAAATTTCGTTTGGTCTTGCTTTGGGCCTAGATCACACGGTCCATTGGAGCCTTTGAGTCTTTTTCTTGGTTTTGAGAGACTTTGGCGATTTGGGATCTGGTTGCTTGTGTCATTGAGTGAAATTTGTTCGTTTTTCTCTCTCAATATCGTTTCTCAAGTTGTTCCGTTTATTTTCAGTTTGTTTAGTGCATCTAGCTATCAAACATTGAAAATTACAAAAAAAAATCTCTTTTGCTTTTGGTTGATTAGTGCAAATTGAAATTTTTCGATTTTACTAGTAATTAGTGATTGGAATGGAAAATTTTCGATTTCATTAGTTGCATTAGAGATCTCATTGTTTGTCTTCCGATCATTTTGTTTGTGTAAAGACTCTCAACTCTTCTGTAGCTAGTTTTCATCGAACGAAATGGTCTATTGTGGCATGTAGCTTTGCATTTAGGAGTTTTTGAAACAATACATTCGTTAGGGCCTGAAAATTGAAACCTAATTGAAGATCAACTTTAAAATCTATTCAATTAACCTAAGGCAGCATTGAAATCTAACGAAACATATTTAGAGGTCTAGGCTAGAGACGTGTTCCGGCGTCTTTAAACCTAGCAGCCGTCGTTCGCCTTTTGGCTTTAGACAGCGCTAGCACGGACTTGTGCTCCCCGTACCGTCGCGTATATAAAGGGAGACCCCTCTAGGTTTTCAATCCTTTATCCACAGGAAGCCGAGTCTGCCGCCCTATACCCGTGATACACCGAACACAACATTCGGGGAGACTACCTGCACGTACGGAAAGTCCTTGGTCGATTTCTGTTTCATTATTGAAACCAAGGTGTATATTGCGGTTCACGGATATTTGGTACACCCTTTGTGCCTAGTTTTTCCTGAGCAGTCATTTGGTCTTTTCTGACTCCCTAAACTTGAAAAGACCGTCAAGCGCTTGTCCTTTCACGCTTGTGTCAACTCTGAAAGAGATAGAGTCATCTTTTATCGTTTCTCGACTCTTAAAACATGAAACGGTAGAATTTCTTACTTTCCAATGTGGTAAAATTAATCGCCCACGATTACACACCCGTTTAGACATTGCTTGTTGACCGTTTGATCGTGTGTCTTAACTCTTTTTCAGCCCGTGTGTGGTTTTGAGTTTTGATGGCAACTTTTTCAGAGTTCACCAACCAAGGAATCCCCTCAGAAGGGAATCTTGGTCATTTTCCTCCTTTTGGAAATGTTGGTGCTCCTTACATGGCGACGTTGTCCCTTCCTGGGTTAACTGTTGGGTTGCCTGTTTGGTTGTTCTCAACCTCTGTTGTCCCAAATAACTCCGCTACTGTTCAGTCAGTTCCTCCACCGGAACAACATCATGTTGATTCCAAGGTGAACCTCTCCCCTTCTTCGCCTGTTTCTGAGTCCTCCTCCTCCTCTTCGCCTGGTGAAAGTCTGGATTCGAGTAACCAGGTGGCTAAGAAGAAGAAGAAGAAGACAAAGAAGAAGAAGTCTGATAAGCGAGAGATTAAAAGTGCTGCTATTGCTCCTGAAACGTCTCCTCTTGATAAACCTTCCAACCCTCCACGGAAAGTCAAGTTCCCTTGCCTGTTGTGCACGGGAGACCATCTTCTTCGAGACTGCCCTGGCATTCCCAAGGTGCTCGAAGTATGGTCCAACGGCCGCCCACCGTTGCCTTTGGCTTCCGGGAGTCAAGTTGGGGGCACGTCTTCAGCTGCTGTTGATAAGAACTCTAAGAAGCAGGGTAAGATCACCAATCCCTATAAGTTGTGTGAAGGGCACCATGCCATTCACCTTTGTCCTTATATGGATGAAGCCAAGCAAGTCTTGGACAACCCAGCCGGTTCTACACCACGCCTTCCACCTGGTTATAATTGACTTTCTTTGAGTCCTCCGCCAGCTGATCCTATGATTGGTCAAGAGTCATCCTTGGTCGATCCCACTCCCTCAGAAATTCAAATTCACGAATCCGTCCCTGACCAACCATTGGTCGTCGGATCGGTTGAACTGGCCCCGTCCGCGGTGCACCAGGTCTTTTCTGTCGAGAGTGGATCTCACACCCCCCATGTCCTTCTGGTTTCTTCAGATTCTTCAGACTTGGAGAAAGATTCTCCTGTCCCTGTGCTTCAAGAAGCTGCTCCTCCGCCTCCCATGATGGAGGCTCCGGAGGATATCCCTCCCGCCTTCGAGATGGAGGTTATGGAGGATGCTCCTTCTTCCGTAACACCAGGGGAAGACCTTCTCGGTTTGATGGTAGCCCCTCCGAGTAGTCTGGTCGCCTCCTTTGATTGGAGTCGATTTGCAGGATTCCGCCTTCCGTCTTACGTGCCTTTCGAGATCACAGTACAGGATCTTGGTCTGGTCGTACCCAACACCATTATAGACAAAGGTGCCTCTATTAGTATTCTATCCTCAACTACCTGGCAAGCCTTCGGTTCGCCGCCGCTTGCGCCTGTTACGTAGAATCTGTTGACTTTTAACAGAAGGACGAGTCAACCGTTGGGGATCCTTCCAAGGTTACTGGTTACTTTGGGAGGTAAAATCGTCCATATGGACGTGATGGTCATTCCAGGCCCCTTGGATTTCAATCTGCTCCTGGGGCGCGATTACACCTATGCCATGGGAGCGCTTGTCTCCTCCCTTTTTCATGTGGCCTTTTTTCCGCATGAAGGACAGATCGTGACCATTGATCAGATTTCGTTCTTTGGTCGTAATGTGGCAACTGGTCCGCCATCACCCCCTCCTAGTTTTTATTCACCCGTTGTATCTGCTCCACCGCAGGTCAACTATGTGTCTACCTACCCTGTGCCCGCACTCAGTGAAGACGCCGTCGTGCATAGTGTACTGGGGGCATTGGGTCCTGACTTCCAAGATGTTTTCCTTCCATCGGGAGTGGAACTCTTGGAAGCACCGCCTTCTTGTTCATTTTGATGTAAGTCGGTTAGAGCACGGTTTCCTCCCTGTGTCAAGCTCTTTAAAAAAAATGAAACCGAGTTCTTCGGAGCATAGTTCCTTCACTTGTGTCGAGCTCCTAAAAACAATGAAACAAGCTATTTGAGGATAGTTCTTTTAAGTGTGTCAACCTCGTTAAAATAATGAAACACGAGCATGTTCAATTCGACTTTTTGTTTTGAACCTTCACTCCATTTTCAATGGACTGAAGCTTGGGGGGCATGCACCTCAAATTGAGACACCATGCTGGGGGGCATGCCCGTCTTCCTCATTTCAAGCATAGTTTTCATATGTGTGTGTTCATGTGTGCTTTTAAGCTTGCATAAAAATGAAATGTGTGAGTAGATACATTGTGTGAATACATTTCGCATTGGGTCGTTTGTTATGTAATTGATACATTAGATTACATTTGTATTAGACATTTGCATGAAATATAGAAAACATCATCATATGTAAAAGATCCATCTAGAAATAGTCATATGTATATATATATGTGTGTGTCGAAATGTTTGCACAGTATGCATCACATAAAGTCAAAATATACATAATCGTCTTAAGTACATTCGGAGACGATACGTCTCTCAAAAAATAGGTGTGGTATAATCCCTAAGAGCTAATCCGCATGGTGCTCATGATAGCATGTAACTGCACGCACTAAGCATCTTAGGATTCAGTGGATCCGACTTGGAACTCCCACCGTATGACGCTAGTACGCCATCGGTACGTCCGCCAGCCGAGCATAGTCTGGGATCCCTCGGGCAATTCCCTCGAGATTCTGGATCAACTCCTCTCCT